>JABBWL010000235.1:0-102036 GCA_016758765.1 Suillus cothurnatus | reverse complement strand
TCACCTGTAGTTGCTGGTGCGGAAGTAGACTGATTGAAGGAAGCAGAAAGAAGAGAAAGGGAATTGTCCTTGAGTGAGGGGCTGGTTATCTCGTACTTATTCGCCCGCTAGTCACCCAAAGAAAAATCAAGGTTAATTAGTTTGAACGGTGTAGGATGGAGAACTTACATCCGGATGAAGGCTTTGCGGCACGAGTTTGATTGACATTCAGCTGGGGTCTGGCAGTTAGACATGCCGAATGGATTATCCTCTTGGATTAATTCCAGATCGACTAGCTATAGGCCTGTATCGTGTCTTGGTCGTGAAAGATGTGATGATGTTCTCTATATGTCAGATTATGTAACACAAATATTTGAGATAAACTATCCAGAGAAAATCCACCCTATGGTTGTCCTCGATCCTCGAAGATAGCTGCTAAGCTTCCCTTAAGCCCCTGGGAAGAAAAAAATGCACTCGATGCGGCCGTCCTTGCATATAATAATGTTTCTCTTCTTCGTCAGCAGATCAAGCCCACTCACCGCGTGCACGGCATATTCGAAGGAAAGATTGGGCACCAATCAGTGAGATTGTCACTGTGTAAAAACGCTTGAAATTAATTATGCAAAAATTAGTCATCCCGGACCTCGCTATTATGCAGTGAGTCGATCTAAGTAATTCTCGACTTCGAGCGCTTAATACACAAATACAGGTGGTTGGTTAGTCCGTGCTCCTACAACATCAGAGATGGAAGATATCAGGAAGCGTGTTGTATGTTTGTTTGATTGAGCAACATCATCTCTATTGGTCACAGGGCAGCTGCACTGGCATCTGGATGCAATGTTCAAATTACGATCAGATCAGTAGTAGGAAACGAAATCAGGCAAAACAAGGCACTTGGTGTGAAATTACGGTGTGCAGTGGCTTGGTACTGAATATCATATCAGGCGATGAGCTTGCTGATGTTGTTCTGAAGCGCTATGGTGCTATCAATTACGACTGGGGCATAAAGAGTGCGTCTACTGATTCGTGATACTGTGCGCCTGACCTCCATGACTGGGAGTTGGCGACCTTTGCTAATGAAGTTCTTTCGCGTTAGTGATGCCTGGTCTCCCCCTGGTTTTTGTATGTAGCGCAGATTCTGAATGAACCATACTAAGGCACCGTCCGGCTCGACTTGATGTAAACAGACTACATGATCGTAACCCTAACTCACTTTCTCTGCTGCATAATTCATTCTTTTGGCACGCGTTCTTCACATCACTTTTCTATAGCTGACCAGGTTTACTCACGTATGATATTGTATCGTTTGTAATTTGCACTTTCACTCTCTGCACGCGCTGTGCACTGTACCATGGCTCCATCGCATGCTGTCGGTTAAATATGAGGTCCTGGCTAGTATTCTAGACACTGACTCCCAGAGTTTTTACTTCCCACAGTGGCTACAGTATTATGAACAGTCGCTAGTGTAACTTAATGAATTAGTGAATTAACCACCAGGTTTTTTCTGAATACTTCTACTGAAGCTCACTCTTTCAGTCAACAATGTATCGTATAGACTGCTGTTCAGGACAACAACGCACCACATAAACTGCTACAATAATGGAACAAGTAAAAGAACAAACAGTATACTAATGCCATTGTGCGATCGAATAAGTTCTATGAAATTATTCGATAAAAAAATGATTTGGAATCAAAATTTCCGACGTTTGCCAGAACTGTTAGACACGACTTCCTGCATTGCCGACAGAAATCTCTGCAGGCTGACATGAAGAAGTGCCCACTTGTGGCCAAAGTCCGCTAGTAGATGTGTCCGAAAGACGCTTCTGGGATGTACGATACATCTTCCTAGGATCAACCTCGACGAACGAATAGGAAGATGGCGCGGTAGCACGAGATGGGTCGGAAGATGGTGGCGGGATCGAAGTTCCAGAATTATAAGAATAGGGAGAGACATCAGGAACAAACGTGAATCTCCGCAGATCCACCAAGCGCGTTATGGATAATTGATACCGAAATCGAGCGTCCTCGACTACCTTCTTGCTGGGCGCTCCATCATCAGCAGGGGGGATCAAGAGTATCATGTCTCTTATTACACTGACGAGCGCAGCATGGGTCAAGGAGGAACGTTTCATGTTGATCGTGCGACTATCCTCCTGAGTTGGCCACAGCAAGTTGAATAACTTGCGCCATCCATCACCAAGTTTGCCGACTTGCCAATAGGGATGAAGTGATAGGTAGAATGTGTCGTAGTTGAGGACCTTTTTCTGGTGCAGTACAAAATCGGTCCGCGGGTGTAGGAAACCCATTTTAGCCCATTCCGGAACTATCGCACTCCGCCTTTCAAACTCCTCGTCACCGCTCTTGGCAGGGGCGCGTTGCGTCGCGGAAACCCGCTTAACTGAGGAAGGAGGCTGACCTTTGCCAGGCCAGTCAATGGGGACGGGTAGCTGTAGTTTGCTGGAGATAAAGTCGGCGGCTTCGTCGTTGGCCATACAATTACTGGTAATAGGTCCCGCCTTTGGAGGAGGCCAGTGTTCGACCTGATGATACGGACCCTTGAAATTGACGCCGATAATCCATATAAGAAAGATGTACGACTCTAGGTCATGCGTGAGGTGGGGAGCCTCTTCTGAGTTGGCGGTGGTTCCAAAAGGAAAAGTTCCCTGTAAAAAATCAGCACGGAGAGACAGAAATGACATCAGGACATACAGTAGTAGTTACAGCGTTGGCCGCACCAGCTTCATCCAACATGTTCAGGCCAAGGCCGAAGTCACCGGCCATCCCAGGACGCTTGGGAAACCAGGTGGCAGAAACTTCCAGGGCTTCGAAGAACGGCTTACCGCGCTCAGGCGATAGATACCATTCCGGAACCGTGTATTGGGCGCTGGGTTGAGGAACCCAGAACCAAACGTTACCTTCGCTAGTGTCGCGGTGCATAATCCCACGCCTGCTCGCTTCAAGATGACCTGCAAATAATGTATGAGACGATAGGAGGCTCGGTAGAGATTACATGCTCACCTAGTAGTGAATCCAAAACACAATATAAAAACTCACGGCGACAAGAAAACCAAGTGCATTTGACGGCCGGGGTGCGAAATACTGTGCGACGGTGGATCAAGGGGTCGCTGGTTGTAGTCATGTTCTGTAGAATTACGGGCACGCTGTCTGAAGCTTGGTGGCCGTTATCGCCATCCGTCATCTCTAGAGCTTTCACAGAGAACCGATCGTCCCGTATGGGAAGATGCCAGGGTACATCCCTTCAGCGTTCAAATCATCCCATCCCGGCCGAATGCCCCAGGACTGGAACAGGTCTTCTGTAAGTTTGGTCTCTTCAGGCGTTTTAGAAATACGTTCAGGGAACTCGCCTGTTGTCTCAATCAGGTCAATATGGCGTCATAGATCTAGGTTGGACTTACTACCCAAGAGCTTGCGTGTCTTATCGATACGTCCGCTATCCTCCAGGAACTTGTGAATTTCGCCATCTGAGGCGAGCCGGATGTCCTGCCACACATCCTTCACGATCAAGTAGTCCGTCTCAGCATGGGAGGGTTGGTAGGTAAGGCCCAGGATCCTGGTAGATCGGCCAATGGAGGAATTGCTATTGTAGATCACTGATACGATATCGGCGACCGTCCCTTGTGCTGACTCATCTTCCCTCTGCAAGGTTATCTCGTAGCTGACGTCGTGTCTTACAATAGACTTGTCGTAACCTAGGAACTCCAAGTCGGCGTGCTTGAACCATGCCATGCAATTAAGGAATTCGTCGACGTTGTGATATATGTCGATAGGAATAGTTATGGACGATCCTCCACGAGTGTACGTGCACACGAAGAGATCAGTACCCAACAAGAGCATACCCATGAAGTACCGCCGATTGATCTGATTTGTCAAAACGAGTCGTGCGATCTCTGACATGTATTCCCTTGCTTTCCCCATGAGAGCCGTGGTGTTGCGATGCTTGAACTCTAGTACCGAGATAACATGCGTCCATTCAATGGCGACAATAGGCGTCGTGGTATCCACCAATACGGCGTCAGGCTTGCGGAAACCAGGCCCGATGGGAGCAGTCAAGTTCGCACCAGTTTGGGGACGAACGGAATTGTTGCCTGCGTGGACCCATGAACGTTTACGAAGTTTCGACATGATCGACCTGCCCTGCTCTTGGCAGGTTATTTCGTCAACCCAGACACCAACCTGCACAATGTTGGTTAATATCAAGCAAATGAATGATATGTAGGAAACTCGTTCCGCAGAATGCTACTGACTTTGTTCAAAAAATCTATGACAGCATTTTCTTTTCGGTGTCCTTTTTTGTATCGTACAACCAAGGACACACGGAGGTCGACCAATGACCCATCACACGCCCTTGCAACTCCACAGCTTCAAACTGTTTCATGCCGTGAATGGACGCGGCTTGTAAAACAATAGGCACGTACTTTACTACACCACATCTCTGCCACGTGCCCAGCCTTGCCTTCAAGGACCCCTCGATTCTTAAGCTCTTCTCGCACCCTACGCCTGGCTGCCACCATATCATCCTCAAGGTCCGCCTGTTTTAAACGAGATGGTGAGCCATCCGCCAGTCGCGCCTTTAACCATCGCGTTCCATTTTCATGCATAAGGAACGCTATAGCCTCCAAGTCGATATCAGTTAGGTTTGCGTTGGTAGCAGAAACTGCCTCCTTAAGCGCTAAGAGCGGATCCTGATAGTAGCCTTTCTGGACAATGAAGGACTTCAATTTGTGGATGATGTCGTCCGTGAGGAAATCTGGCTTGGCATACGTAGCATGCAACAAGTAGCAATTCTTCCAAGGGCTATCGTAAGATACGTATAGGCTACTGCGCTCCACCCATAGCCGTATGTCGCTCGCTCTGGGATACTGGATGTTCGATGGGAGCAACAATGAATGTAGCTGGGGTGTGCCAAATTAGTTCGCAAAGGATTATAGTTATCAATAAACGGTGACTTGCCGTATGACGCTCTCGCTGGGGCTTAAGGAGACCCCCCCCAAAAAAAAAATACAGTTAGTTGTTTCAAGTATTATCAATAGTACTTACCATGTCTGAATTGAAACTTCCAGTGTGTAGTGCGAAGTGAGGATTCAACGGTTTTGTACGTGCTTGCTTAGTTCTTATAACTGACACTTCGAAACTCAATCACCTGGTGTTACCTCATGCCAATGCACGGTAGACTGGCGTCCCCCTGAACTAACTGGGGTGCCCTCGCTTGCAAAATAAGCTCACTATAGTTCCCTCAATATCAAATACCTGAAGTCATGTTTTTCACAGTGTTCTAGGCCGCCTGCGACCTTCCAATTAGTAATCGCCGCGAGAGTGTGACTGACCTCGGTCCGACGGCCACGTCCTTTTTGGGCCTAGGGCGTGCCCAACTCTAAAGTGTCGACTTCAGTTCGTTTCATTTGACGTTATTATGTAGTCGCTGGTAATATAAATCGAGTCAGCTACAGTATTGTTCCTGTATTCGGAGATGAAACACTGAACTTTTTAGAATTGAGCATCCCTGCAAGCAAAATCAGATCTTTCAAAAAGAGAAGTGATTAGCGCAAACCTCAAGGCATACACACTGTGATGCAGCCAAGCGTGTAATATTGGCAGTAATTTTCATAAGGAAGAATCATATTTGATACAATAACGATAAGTAATGGTAAGGCCAGGCAAATGCACCAAACTGTTCCTCGCGACTTTGCGACCGTCGCACAATTGATAATCACGCCTTGCTTACAATCACTCGCAGTCGTACAATCACTCGCAGTCGAGAATTAAGCGTACAAAACCCAGGCTCCTTCACAAGTGGAACACTAATATGTTACGGAGCATGTGATGGTACTTACATGGTGAAAGAAGGAAAAGATCGCCAAATAATGATGCCCAAGCCGGGCTTAAGTGGTGAACCGGATATTCCCGAATAAGTCCAAACTCCGCGCAGCAGCTTCGAGATGTCTTACCAATGCGTCAATCAGAATAATCACCTTGCTTGCATACCACCCTCAACTCTGACATCGAGGATGGGAATACCCACACTGTGCAAGGCGCAGATCTGCAGACGGCGGTCAACGTCGAGGAGTCTATTGCTTCAGCGCCAGACGCAAATCCGATGGATCAAAGTGATGGATATGTGCCTCAGCAATCCAATAACACAATCACGGGCAAGGTAAACGCGCGGTACGTCGAGATGCTTGACCTCATGACTATGGGCAAGTGCAATATCCTCGTATACATGGAATTTGGTATACTGACAACAAGCCAGGACCAATGCTGGTGAATCAGATCATTGGACGTGCATGGCGACTAGGTCAAACACAGGGGGTCCTCCTCTACAACATGGTGGCTTTGGGAACTGTCGACGTCTTAATGGTCGATCACGGAGAGGGGAAGGGGAATATACGGACAATTCTTATCTGCAAATAAAGAGTTACGATTAACCGGCATGTACACAATCTTACTTTCAGCAATAGGTGTCGTCACGATCATCAAGAACGTAGCTGGACGTCTGCCAGTGGCCGATGCAGATGACGACGACGGTGGAAATCATTGATACACCCGCCCCAGCAGCCGGATCCTCAAAGTCACAGAAGAAAGTCACAAAAGGCAGCAAGAAACGAACCGCATGCAACGTTGTACAGACGGGAGACAATGACGGTAAATCAGACCACCACTCTCTGTCGCTGAGTCAATGTCAGAAGCCCAGATAACGCGCTCCCTTGAGGGAGCCGTGATGCAGATTGATGACCCTGCCATTGGCAGTTCCGAAGGTCAGTATCGCCCATCATCAATACTCGCGGCGTCAATAACATTTCATGTACCCAGCCTCTGACGCGGACAAGGGGTTTGAAGATACCATAGAGATTGATCACCACGACACCACCACCCAGGGAGAGAACGCCTTCCTTGGTTATGATGAGGACTTCAATGCCGAAATGGATTTAGGTAGCATGCAACATTGCGCTCAGGTGAGAATGTCTCATCGTGAATACACGTGTACTCACTTTGCAACATACGAGCAGGACATGGACACAGTGGATCACATGCTCCAGGAGCAAACTCAGCCTGCCCAGCCAGGGATTGTCCAAATATCGCAACCGATGCAAGATTTGGGCGCTGCGTTCAAACGTCGCCACAGCAAGGTCTCACCTGAGCAGTCGCTAAGAAAGAGCCCACCCTTTGCCCCACCTCCACCACGCAAAAAGGTGAATTTCAATGCTAAATCACCTGAGTCCTTCACTCCAACTGGCGCTGGTGGCAACGCGTTTCCTGGCTCTTCAAAGGAACCCATGGTTCTACTCCATCGATCAGCCGTGCCTGACGATGCTCCAGTACCACGACGCGGCCGTCCATCTGCTCGTGGATTGCCCAGAGGTCACGGTTTGCGTCGCTGAACGTTGTTGTCTAAGATTTCACAATTACATTATCAGCTTCTATTCCGAATATGTGGACTTTATAACTTGAACAACTTGCGTACAGGACCTAGAATAGGTACTGGTACGAGAACTTGTAGCTCCCAAGATTAGATTAAGTTTCAAGTGACAAATGTCAAGGCTTGCTTTCAATTAAAGTTTGGCATGGTGCCGTGTGTTGCGTCTATGTGAGGCCTCAGTGAAAGCGAGTAAGAACATCAAGCTTCAGATACTATTAGTTACCCCTGATAATCAGCGTATAGAATACTGAAAGTCAATGTCCAAAACTACTGACTTTCAGGGTTTTGTGTATTATGACCCCAGTCTTTGCCGGAACTAGAAGATGGGCTGTGCAAGAATTCAGTACCTAGAGACCTGAAAGTGACATTTTTCAGTGTCAAAAACACTGAAACAGGATTGACGGCACACTAAAATGGCACCCAGTAAAACACTGACATTGTGCCTCAGGAAAAACGTCCTTCTCGAATCGATGAAATATGATCCAACTTGCGTGAATCTGCGAGAATTCGACATCACCAAAAGTCCTAAACTTAGGTAAGACGTGCTCAGGTCTTATCATCCGGTATCAGCTCAGACCAGCCTCAGGTCATTCTAGACGGTCAGATCATGAAACTGAATTTTGCTCATTTGACCATCAGCTGATGGGTCATGCATCATAACGGACATGTGGTGACTGCTTAGCAGGCCTGAGCAATTTCAGACACCTTACAATAGCTTATCGCAGTGGAATGGTATTATAAGCACGTATCATTGTTGTAGTACATGACATTGATTATACACACTGAGCTACTGTAAATGTGAGTGAACTAGGAACTTGTTGTACAAGCATGGGAGAAATGAACTGCGAAGTGACCAGAGGGAATATGCGAATGCGAAAGTGAATGTCCGAACCACGGAGAATCGTACAGTGAGAGCAACCGGTGAGTGATGGGAGACATGAGTATGTAAAAGATTGCGTCGAATGAGCTAAACTGCATTGTGGTATCAGAAAAATATCTAGAAAAAGAGTGAGTACGTACCGGAGAACACCGACTACTTTCTTCCTTTGTGTTTCTTAGTAGCGGTGGCGGTAGTCTTCTTTCGGCCCTTCCTGCCACACTTTGAACAACTGGGCTGTCATGCACGGACTCGGCTTCGCTGAGCGAGCTTTCACTGTCGCCGTCAACCTCCAACTCCTCTGACTTTCGCTTCTTGGTCTTGTCAGATGTAGGAGCAGGAGTATCAGGCTTCGGAGGGGGGGCAGACGGTGCGGAAGAGGAGCACGTGCCAGCTGGTCGGATGGGACACGGTTTGGGGATGGATTTCCGCTGTGGGGAAAGAGTGGCTATCTCGGGAGGTGGAGAAATAGTTGGCGGGGAGGTAGTTGGCGGGGAGGGTAGCGGGCATGGAAGTAGCGGGCGTGGAAGTAGCAGGTGTGGAAGTAGTGTAATTTCGGCAGCGAGCATAACTACCGTCTTCAAGGAGAGCTCGCCCCTGCAGAGTCTTCGAAGTTGTTGAGGATCTGCACCTACTTGATCAAGAATCAAGATATGGGATGCTCGATCAATACCAGTCCATTTGCACGACTGTATCCCTGGGTGTCCGCGCAGCGGGTTGTACACCAGAGCTTCGCAAGGCAATAGGTCGGTGTGTCCGAAGAAACCTTCATTTTGATTGCAACCTCCGAGCCGGTGAGAACGTAAAAAGCACTTGACACATTTCCTGTCGTGTCAAAGTGTATCAGCCAGTTTGATAGGGGAAAGTAGACACATGTGAACATACCAAAACTCCCCATTCCAAGCAATCTCGTCACCCAGTGATACATGCCACAAACGCGAAAATTCTTTGGCACGAGTCTTAGTGCGTTCTACTGGTGAAGGATGAAGAGTAGACGAGTTTTGTAGCTGCATTTGTAAGGGTTGGGTCGCTTGTGCCGAGCTTCACGTCCGATTCCAGACATCCAAGACGTTGAACCAAAATGGTCGGGAAACCCGCCATACTTGCTGGCTCCATCACCCGGTAACGACTGGATGTCGCTACAAGAATCTGGGTCTTGTCGATGGTTCCACATTTCAAACGACAGCGCTCCCAGAGGCCGGAAAATATGGAGTGATTTTGGCCAAAGAGATCCGAAAGGGGAGCAGGATGATCATGCAAAGTAAGGCCAAACGGAAGTCGCGGAAGTGAAAATGATCTCATGCCCGGAATTGGACACATAACCCTGGGCTAGGAGTGTCTTCACAGCTGTTTCTGCGTCAGAATATAAACCAGGTTGCAAGATAGTGTGTACAGCTTCTCGGAAGACTGCTTCACTAGGCGGCGATTCCAGAAACAGCGCAGACATCCTGCAGGGCGTGCCGTACGACGTCGATGTAGGGTGCCTCAGTATGATCCCTGCGTCTCATAAGTTCACATTCGAGATACACTTTAGACAGACGGCTATTGGTCTGGATGGTTTGATGCTAGCAGCCGCATAGCCTCATTGATGGCACCGTCACGATCCTGATTACACGTGAGCAGCTTGCGCGCATACAACTAGAATATGAAACTCGCCAGGATGGTGCCAAATATATCAAAGGCGATGGCTCTAGTGGATGGAGCGAACACAGGAGGCATGTAGTCCGTGACAAAATCGAGGTCGACATCGGGACCATCACCCCAGTCCACTTCTTCCGTCTTCCGTTTTCGATGCGTTCCCGACAACTGAGGGGTCACCGTCAAAGGGAATCTTCATCGACCAGAGAGTTAAAGCATGTGCCCTGAGGTTTGCGTCGAAGGTCGGCAAATTGTCAACAAACGAATAACCTGGCAGCAGCGCACCGTTTCATCGGACCCCATACGCACGAAAATGCTACGAAATAGCCTTTTGTCAGAAATCATGAGCGATATTTCGTGCCTTCCCGACCTTGTAGCATCCCTCGACTTCAAAGCCCATTTCACGGCAGCAGTGATACCCATCCACGAGTAATCTGCAGCAAGTCTGAAACATTCGAGGACTTAGAAAGTCACCGATTGAAGGCGACTTACTGGTTATACAGTAGCAGATCCTGATATATGGATGTCGCTTGCAATGCCTTCAACAACAGTTGTCAACAATGTTCAAGTTGGTGTTCAAAATGTTCAAAAACGTGACCCCCGCGGTCATGCTCATACTCTGACTGTCGTCATCAATCGCGCACTCATATCAAATCATCCCACATCTCCGACCACCCTGGACCTACGTGCGACACGCACCGTTGGCGCTAACAGCTTTATCTACTGGAAAATAGCCGACAATGAACGCTATCAACGCCTACCTTCGTCTCGATACCCTTCGCCGCGGCCGACGACCATGAACCATATCAGATGCAGTGCTCGGCTTCTTCTGTACTCCCACTAGTAGGAGAATGGGATAAGATTACTTGGCATAGTGTGTTGAATTTCGTGCTTTGTCAAGTAATCGACCTAAAATTTGGCTCAGACCTTGGATGTGCTATCTTCTCGTCTTATCACGCCTTTCAACGGCTCGATTCAGCCTCCGTACCTTCTCGACAAGATTGCGCGCGGTATCACTACTGTCAAGGGCCCAAATGACTGGCCCCATTCCGTCACCGCGACGTGCGCTAAATTGCTCGATCTGGCCTGCGCAAGAGCCGCTGAGGAAGTTCATTATTGAATAGGGAGTTGTTTTTCTCGGCGGCAATGTACATCATCCGGCAGATTTGAGCAAATTGTGCTGAGCACAACGATAATTTACCTAGCGTGCTTCAACCTACCACAAAGCATGGATTTCATGACCGACTTAAAGGCTGATCATAACGAGAACATTGCTCGGTACGTCCCTTCTTTCGTTCTATTCATCTATCTCATTATACACAGCCTTTCGCACTGTCTGAAACGCCACGAGCACACTTTTCACCACCCGTACCTGCGTCCTGCTCGCTTGCGTCGTTCAACGAAACCTCCCCTTACTCCTACGCTCGACGCCTCTCAGAGGCTGAAACAACTCAGCATTGGATCGACGATGCAGGTACTAGTGTGTGTACGCGATGACCTCCGCTTTTTATATTTTTGGCTTTGGCTGCCGGTGAGTGCCATCGTTATTTCTCGACAAGTTCTCATGACTTACTTGAAAATGTCAGAGTGCGTCCTGTTATAAGTGCAAGGATGAGTGGGGCATTTTGGGGCATTTTAAACGATTGTCTTCAGTTAGCTTTCGGGAGTCAAATATATGATGCGCTTGCTAACATACCCTTGAGAATCAGGTATAGGTATCATTGACGGTTCGAAAACCTGACTGTAGAGTTCGAAATGGCATGCACGCCAGAATGGGACTTATTGCGAGCGTCTTGAATTCAGCGTAGATCACAGGCCGCGGGCAGGTATAGTATTCATGAATGGATCCACAATAGTAAGATGCCAAGACGCAGCTTAGGGATCACTGCATCCAAAGGACGGGCCTATCTGCCACAGCATGCGGCGTTTTGTGCATATATGCGCTTGAAGCGGGCGTATGGGTACAAGAACGTTGGTAAATGGATATGCATGTATTACAGTATGCATGGGCGGGCGTTGGCGCCATGTGAAAGATGTACAACAACGAAGTGGCAGCATATAACACGAGATGGCGTTATACAAGTATGAGGGTGGGATTAAGCAATCAACCTGATACAGCGGTTGAGATGAGGTGGGCCTAACGCGCCGGGTTCTACGATGGCTAATCATGCACACGTACTCGGCGCACGAGCTCAAAGCTTTTGATAGGCTTCATCGAGCTCACCTGACATGCTTCAAATGAACCCGCCTGATTAGGTTTAGACGGGCTCGCTGGTATAACCAGAAAATCCTGTAATCCTGATATGGATCAGGAGAAATTATTATTGCGTCGAGTCGTGGTGTAGGGGGAGTACTAAGTTTTGGGGCAGGTGTGATGTAGTGGTGGTGTGGTTTGAGGTGCGGGTGGTGAGTTATAGGTGAATGTGAAGAGGTGAACAAAACGAGGAGGCGAATGCAAGTACAATGAGAGAGACAACAAAAGAGGTGAGACGCGTGAGAACTCCAATCTAGTGAACAACAGCCAGCACGACTCACCCAAGCGCAAACCTCAAAGTACTACCCGCTTCTCCGATGGAAACAGTCTGCCAAGCACTCAAGCCCATTCCTTGCCCACCCGCACCTCTCATATCATATTTCTGTACCCCGATTCCAACCCCAACTTGCACCCCTCCTAAAACGCCCATATTCATACTCTGCCGCACACTCACCACCCTCACCCTCACAGCCTCCTCTGTACATTCTGCGCTCCAAGCTCATACCACCGCGCGGTACCCATCCCGTCCCCTTCGAGTATCACGAATAGGAAACTTGCCCATTCGCCTGGTACGGAGCGGGTGTGGGTATGTGTATGAGGTGGGTCTTCGTGGGGGTTAGGATGTGGATGCGGGTCTTCATGTTGTTGGGATGCGTGTGGGGGTGGGTGCTCAGTGACTCGGAGTGGTGGTGGGTTCTCGTGCCTCATTATATCCTCTTTACGCAGCTGCTCCACACCCGTACCCAAACTTTTTCCAAACTGTATAGGTCGCCCGGGATGTAGATGTAGACGCACACAATGTATATGGAGTAGGCATGCTATCCAATAAAGAACGCCCAACAGGCGCGATCTTAGAGGTGACAACTTGCGCGTCGGGGTAGGAAGCAGGCGTGTAGAGACGGAAACGGGTGCTGGTGTGGAAACGGGCGCGTGCTTCGGATGCGACTAGGGCTTTGATAGAGTCTATGTATATGACATAGCGGCAGAGTCCGCAAGATGTCAGTGTTATATAACAAAATAAAATCGGCAGACTGACAGGAAATCTGCTCAATCTCAACTGCATGCTAGTTGACTTCCTGATCCCAGTGCGGAGTGGGTGTAGTTGAATGAGTTTGGTTGAGCGACATTTACTCACTTTTCCGCTGGACCGCCTGTGCAGTCATCTCCGGGTCCTCCGAATATCATGGTAAGGGTTGCGCGTGCCCACATGCGATCACAATCAGTTCAAAAAGCTAGTTCTTGATATACTTGATTTGATGCATAGATTGTGAAAACATACGAAGGTAGACTCGTGACATCGTGCCTCATAGAGGGGCTGGTCACCAGTCTAATACGAAGGTGCCATCGCGAACTTGAAGATCTCAAAAGTCACCCTGAGTTGTATCGTGTAACTCTGAATCCAGAGCTTGCCGTGTATGTACTATGTACAAAGCACCATGCCTAAAATAATCTTACGGAAATGGCCGACGCGAGGCACTTATATAGGATGATCTCGCGCAGCTTCGAGATGCTACTCCGCTGTTTCCACAGACCAGCTCCCATTTGTCCTTACTGAAACACTGTGGCACTCGGACCGTTTTATACTGGATCTTGACTATCATAGCGATTCTACTCGCATAAAATCCCCATGATTATCCCTCCTATCATCGTCACGCTGCGCTTCGTACATCTTCGGGTCAGCTGACCGACAGCTGTTATAAGACGTATTGAATTTCCACTCTAGTCATATTACAGCCCACTTAACACCATGATTCTAGGAACCCTCTTCACGGCCAACTATGCTGCTGGTGTTGTTGCATCCGTAGCGGTGCTTGCTGTGCTTTACAAAAAAATCTCGTTAATGAATGGCAAAAATGCCATTTCGTTTCCACCTGGACCTCCCGCCCGCTGGTTCTGGAGCAAACGCTTTGTCTTCTGTCAAGTGGGTCTTGGAAATGTCATCTTTGATATGCGAAACTGATGTAGACTGCCTTCCTAGTATTGCTCGTGCGCTGACCGATCTAGTTCGGGAGTATGGGCCTGTGGTATTGTTCCGACAAGGCAGTCAAGTAATCATCGTCATCGGAAGCGTCGAGGTGAAATATATCTATACTCGGGTTTGCTCAAATATTGACCTATCCACCAGGCAATCACAACCATTATGGAGGCAGAAGGTAGATCCCTGGTAGATCGTCCTCCGTCTATCGCTGCGGGAGAAATGCTCTCAAATGAGATGCGTATTGTCTTGGCTCGTTCCGGAGAACGCTTTCGGCGTCTCTCCAAAGCGGTTCATACCCATATCCAGCCCAAGGCGGCAGAGGTTCACAAAGATATGCAGCACGATAACGCAAGGAGGTTTGTATTAGACATCCTGAATGACCCCAAGAACCACCACAAGCGTACAGCGCGGTATGTTCTTACCAAGTCCTTTTGTGATCCTTGCATAGATATTTTACCTTGATTTGAAGATATTCAGCGTCTGTCATTCTTCGGGTGACTTATGGGAAGTCTACACCAACTGCCTACACTGATCCCGAGGTTGTCTGGACCTATGAAGTCCTCGATCACTTTGAACTCGTGATGCGTCCGGGATCTTATCTCGTCGATCGTGTGCCTCTTTTGCTCTACTTGCCTGGTTACGGAAAGCATCTTGCTGAGTGGCATAATGAAGAACTAAGTCTATACAGACATCAGTTAGGGCGCGTCAAAAGCGAAATTGGGAGGGATTTTCTTTAGATGAGCGTACTTTATTTGTGTTCTCCTTGTACTTAGGAACAAACAAATCGGGTCCCGCTTTCACCAGGACACTGTTGGAACACACCGAAGATCACCCACTTGCGACAGATGAGATGTCCTATCTTGCTGGCATGCTCTTTGGTGAGGAAGCTGATACAGCAAGTGACGCATCATATCTCGTCTCCGTGAACTTACTGATGGGCTTTATATGCGTCGCTGTTGAACGGATGTACTGATGGTGTGGTGATGTAGCCCAGGCATCTCCTGTTCTTGGACGAGCCTCCGTTTGGTCTTCATTCTCAGTCTGCTTGGGCCATCGTGAAGTTCATATGTGCTAGCTATCATGATTAATGTTAAGAGCATAATTATGTACTGGATTAGCGGTCAGATAGAGCAGCTAAAATGTCATGGGTCACTATGACCGAAAAGTAACTGATCTGTGAAACATGCGAAGATGATTCTGCGACCCCTTGTAACCGGAGCACTGAAGTGGGCCATCACACGTGCTAGAACTGCCAGCACCTGGCCAGGGCGAACTGGAATTTTTATACCCAGTTGTGGTGCACAGAATTCGCCCCCCTCCCAATCCCCCACTGCAAATACAAAAGCATATATGGCACGAACGTCATTCCAGTCAATGTGCGTGATTCCAGACCCAGCCTCCTTGGCAGCAACCGTAAAAAACGCTCCACCCATATCGAGGTTGGGACCCCATTCGAACTGGCTCCCCAATTCGTTGAGTACGCGATTTTGCGCTCTAGGAAGGCACATGAAAAAGGTCACCACAGATGCAATGCAGTGGACATACCCGCAGAGTGCCTCCCATTGTGCTGGGGCATGTTGCTTAAAAACACCACCAATTTTACCGGCAATGTATGTCTTGATGAAACGAAGCAGCACGTCTATAGCCTCAATAGCCTCAGGCGATTGAGATGTGGTCTCTGAAGTCAATCGAGGCGTTTTACCGGTTACCTCCCATATTCCAAGGTGCCATGCCTCAGAAGCCGAGCAATTCTTGTCATGCTTCAGGAGGTGCACAGGTTTTGTGGCTATCAATCGGTCCCACCGGAACCAAAGACGGTGCTGCTCCTCTGTGGTAATCAGATGTTCAAATCGCATAACGATATAAGGAGGCATGTCCGCAGGAATGGTGGAAGAGTCAAGATGATCAAGAAGTAGAAGTATTTTTACGGTGTCAGGAAGTGTCTTGAGTTCAGCAGCTGCGTTGGGGTATCGGCATTGTGCCATCGTCTCATGAACAGTTTTGCCGGACGGGCGAACCTTCAAGAAATCACCTGGGAATGACTTGATCTTGTGAATGTCTGGCACGCATGTAAGACATATGTAAGACATATATCTTTCCACGAAAAAAAACAACTTACGCAGGGCCTTGTTGGATTGTGCATCCTCAAGCTTTGCCGGGTCACATATTTTCCCCCACCTTAAGTACCGCTGAGCTCGTTTTTCTGCACTGCGTCCTCCTTTAGTCCCGCGCTTCTTGCAGTCGGGCTTCTTGTTATTGTTATGGCCCATTGTGAGTACTGTTGAAAACTTGAAATTATGTAGACGCAGAATATGGCCAGAACGTTTTGTTTTGTTTTATGGGTGTTTACAATGTCTTCTGCGCAATTGCCATGCCTAGCGGATTGCATTCCAACACCTGTGCTTTGGCCAGCAGGGACGTACCGTACTCTCCAATTTTCGTGCTAGACCTCGTCAATGATGTCGATGAACGTGTTCGGAAACCTTGTTTTCCTTCCTGGATACCACAACCCGACAGTCGCAGTGCTTTGTCAATCTGAGCAGACCTGGCCGCCCCGTCGCAGCATCCCACAGCCGAACAGTCTTATCCCCAGAACCTGTGACGATGTGAATATCGTCTGACGAGAACGAGACCGACTTAACTGAATTAGTGTGCCCCCTGAGCACGGTCTGAACAGCCGGCCAGTTCATATCACGTCCAGATGCCACAAGAAGAATGTTTGGAAACCGTGCAGAAATCTTTCTGGATAGCGGAGAGTTGGCAGGTGTGAATGTCCGAACCCTTACCCGTACTGTGGACATGTATGACTACGTCGTGAGCGACTTGGTCCCGGAATTTTTGCATGAGCGTATCGAACACATCACTGTACTTTTGGATCGTATCTCCCGTTCCCAAGACAACGTTCTTTCCAAGATTGCTCCCTGTGAATGGCAGAAGCTCGAGACGGTACATAGAGCAGTAGCTTGTTAAGACTCACAAAAGTTCTTGGTCTCCGAATATTTTTTGATAAAACGGGCACATTCACGGGTCTGCTGAGAAATATTTGCAAGGATAGTGTGCATCGACGAGATTTTTCCGAGCGTGTCGCCTTGTGTTATGAAGCTATAAACTTATCGAGAAGTTTGAGTACCGCTGCATCGTAATTCGATCGAGCTAGAATAAACTGCACAAACGATAATGATTGCTGAGTGGTGGGAGATAGGAAGAGAGAATACCTTGGCTACACAAGATAATGCGCCCTGTGCTATCTTTGCATATGGATGTACCTGTGGAACTGGATTAGTTCGGTTCTGGGTCGAGAAGAGGATTCGTACATTATTGATCTCTCCGATAACAGTGTCAAATATCTTGAGGGGTTTAAGATATGTGTCCTGGAACTTATCGAGATCCTCTTGTGTGTCTCCAAGATGAGAAACCATGGTCGTCACAAGTCCTGAAAGTGAGTGCATGTGCTCTACGACCTCTTCAGTACCCTGAAGTGCCGGTTGGGTATCAGCCTCCATTTCCGCACCAGATGGAGCCGCCTGACAGAATTTAGGGAGAGCACAGAGACCGGAGGAAAATTACAAGAACCTACCGAGGTTGATGGAATATGCTCGTGATGGACATTCAAGGGAGCAGGGCTTTGGCTGGTGGAATCCTTCTAGCGCTTATAAAAATCTTAATTGTATTCCACGAACATTCATTATACATGCTCGTGGACTTACTGGGATTCTCAACTTGTTCGCACCTTTCTTAAACTTCTCCAGAGTGACGACTCCTCCCATCACAGTCAGTTTTCACTTGGCCTCAACCGGTTGAGCTGACGGTCACGTGATGCTCGAAACCACTTTCGATCTTCTCAGAATCTCTGTTTTTGTTCCTTAGTTAGTACCATTGGGTGCCCGCCCATTCCAGAGGCCGATACAAGCACCATGCACAGCTCCCCCCAGTGGGACACTTTCGACTGCTCAGGCGTTGATCTGTGACCATCCGCTGTTAACTTGCGCCACTTAGGTCCCTGGGCACCAAAGGGCACCCTGGGAACACTCGGTTTGTTATCTTCCACACGAGGGTGTGGACGGTGCTTGTAGCTCTACCCTCCTCACCTAGTATTTGCCGGGTGGCGAACGGTGTCGATAGGTGGAGCTCGCACTTACCCATTTCATGCAGGATTTCTGAACACTCTTTGTCTGGCGTTCATCCTAGCCAGAAGATCAATTTATTTCATTTTTATTTAGCTGCTCCAGGTGAGAGCTCTGCTACGGCTGGCGGTCTCCGTGCGGGCTCAATGACCCTGTAGCAGTTAGTATACTCATGATATGTTTTATTATATAGCGCCGGGCGCCTTGTTAGTGCTGTTACCAGTGCACACGTATCTAACCCTAACCCTCTGGCAGCTCAGTTGAATTGGACTGGTGTGCAGTCCCATGCACGCAGAAACTGAGGGATATGGGTAAGTGTGCGATCATGATCAACCGAACCGAAACATGTGCGCAGAGCCGAATTGTTATGCACTGATGACTTCCTCACATGTCGTTTGTAGAAATTATACTCAATTATACACCCTCCCGCCGAGGAGAAAGACCCCTCCAGCCCTGCCAAAATCTAAAAAGTGGATAATCGCAAATCCACGATATCTATCGCTATGGAAAGTTGCGTCAGTGGTGACGACGGCTTTGATTGTGAGCAGACTTCAATGGGCTCGATGTTAAATCCCTTTACTGCGCTTAACAACATCACGCCTATATCAATGCGTAATCCCCCAATCCGTGACATTCTGTCAGGCTTTGAAGGTGTGGTAATGCCAGGAGAGATGTTGCGTAAGTCTAGGTCGTCTTTCACTTGGTCACCTGTGTTCTGACTTCCACCAGTGGTTCTGGGCCGTCCTGGTTCAGGCTGTAGCACGTTCTTGAAGGTACTTTCCGATCAGACGGCGGAGTACCACGCTGTCGAAGGTGATGTGTGGTATGACTCCTTTACCCCCGAGGAAATAGCCAAGCAATATCGGGGAGATGTCATTTACTGTCCTGAAGATGATGTCCATTTTCCTTCGAAGGCCGAATGGTCTATTTTGGGCTTGCAAAAGAGGCGCGGCAATATTTTGTGGATATGGGGTATGAACCTTACCACCGACCAACGACGTCTGGTTTTCTTGTTTCCGGTACGTATGGGTGTAATGCGTCCTTGTCATAATCTAAAATTTTCCAGTCACGGATCCAAATGCGAGGAACACCCGTGCGGAGTTTGAAGGGTCAATACCCAGAACGGCTGAGGAAATGGCAGCTTACTTCCTCGCATCTCCGCTAGGGCAAGCTAATCGTCTATGAATTGATAATTATCGCAACCTCTACGTGGGCAAACCCGAACGCAAGGAGGCATACAGTCTCAGTGCGGGGATGGAGCATGCACATCATGTACCCAAGAGTAACTCCTATACGATATCAATTCCAATGCAAGTCAGGGCAGTAATGGTCCGCCTGGTTCAGATAATAATGGGCGATATCACGTCCCAAGTGGTGCAACTTGTGTGCGTACTAATTATATGCTCATGTCAACACAACGTATTGATGGCCCCTTAGTGCACAAATATTCCAAGCCATCGTGTTGAGCACCGCCCTTTATGCTCAGCGTTCCATAGTTCTCCGTCATCATAAAGCAGCGATGTATTACCCATTCATCAGAAGTCTGGCTCACACGGTTGTGGATATACCCATCACGTTCGTCATCCAGGGCGTCCTCTCTGTACTTCTGTACTTCTTAGTCGACCTTCAGAGGACAGCATCGCAGTTCTTGTGAGTGGTTTCTTGTCTACAAGTTTACGCTACAAATCTAATGAGCCTCTGATAGTGTATTCTTCTGTGTGGTATTCACGATGACGACCGCAATGAAAGGATTTTTCAGGCTGGTCGCTGCTGCTTTGAAAGAAGAGTCTAGTGCTACATCAGTAGCTGGTATTGGTGTTTTGGTCTTCTCACTGTACATCGGGTTATACTATTCCTCGGCTCAGCATTCCGGGTGCCCTGCGCTGGATCACTTACTCGAATGTAGGATGACGTCTCGTTTTTCAAGTGCTGCGCTGAAACATCTATCGCGGCCTCTCGGGTTCGGTGTTGAATCATTGATGATGAACGAATTTCATACTTTGCTACGTGGCAAGAGGAGTCCATGTCTTCTTCAAGCTCTGGTTCACTTTCGCATCTATCTTCTGCGCGCTCGACGGAAGACGTGAGACCAAGCTTTGAACGCAAGGGTTCTACCTTTAGCACGAGACGCTCAGAAGATGTTATGACCGCAGCATCGCGCTTTGCTCATAGCAGACGAACACCGTCTGAGCCATCTAGTTCACTCACAAGTTATCCTTCGCTTATATTTGATTGGTCTCCTATCACCAGTGCATTGAGTGCAATCTGCGACGACTCAGTAACGCCTGAAGGCGGCGAGGACGCTTGATCTGAGCTTAAGGTCAGCTCCACTAGCACACCTACGTATCTGTTTTATTGACTGACAAGTACCACTCCCAGCCCTACCTCGAAGCGCAGACCAAGTCCATCGTTTACGCAATCCAAAGCGTCCTTTTCGGCGTTCGCAGCCCTATGCCGCCGCCGAGGCCCGATGCTAAAGGAAACCCTAACTCAGATGATTACAATCGTGTCGAATATCGTCGCCGTTAGGATCTGGTTCGTAATGAGATTACATATACATGACACTAACCACTATTTGACGTATCTGAACCGTCTCCAATCTCTTCGTTGCCACCAGGTGCTAACCACCGGTCAATGATAAAGGTTTCGCCTCGCGTCTGTACCCGGCCAACAACCGCGTTGATGTTTCGCACATCTGTAACCACTGGTGCGACAAACTCGTTGTATCCAACTAGGGATATTGATGCATCTATTCCATCAGTGTTGCACGGTGTTATGAGCGCAAGGATGAGTGCTGTATTGCGTAGGAACCTGTATATTTTATGTTCGCCAAGTTCACAAACTACAATCATGTCTAGCTGGCCATAACCGATCACATCGACAGGTCGTGATTCTCCCGCATCAGAACATGAGACTAGAAGCGTGACGACACCGTGTATGGCGCCCCTGGTGTCGACAAAGGCATACGTTGTACACAAGCGCATGTATTGACTAGATTTACATATATATAAGGGTGACTGAAGTACTGAACTTTCAAGCTTCTAGACAGACGTCATTGACTGCTCAGGTGCGCATAGTCTCCTGACCAGATTCTCATCGATCCATTTCTCCGAACATATCTCAAACGGAACAAGCCCCAATATCCGAGAAAGTGAGCGTGTCAATCTGTGCTGCAGGATTCTCAAAAAGGCAGAAAGCCCAGAGAATAAGAGCCGTGTTGATCAAAATAGACCAATTTGCGACACGTTGAACAGGACGCACTCTGACATTTTCAAGTAAGTCATGAGAACTTGTCGAGAAATAACGATGGCACTCACCGGCAGCCAAAGCCAAAAATATAAAAAGCGGAGGTCATCGCGTACACACACTAGTACCTGCATCGTCGATCCAATGCTGAGTTGTTTCAGCCTCTGAGAGGCGTCGAGCGTAGGAGTAAGGGGAGGTTTCGTTGAACGACGCAAGCGAGCAGGACGCAGGTACGGGTGGTGAAAAGTGTGCTCGTGGCGTTTCAGACAGTGCGAAAGGCTGTGTATAATGAGATAGATGAATAGAACGAAAGAAGGGACGTACCGAGCAATGTTCTCGTTATGATCAGCCTTTAAGTCGGTCATGAAATCCATGCTTTGTGGTAGGTTGAAGCACGCTAGGTAAATTATCGTTGTGCTCAGCACAATTTGCTCAAATCTGCCGGATGATGTACATTGCCGCCGAGAAAAACAACTCCCTATTCAATAATGAACTTCCTCAGCGGCTCTTGCGCAGGCCAGATCGAGCAATTTAGCGCACGTCGCGGTGACGGAATGGGGCCAGTCATTTGGGCCCTTGACAGTAGTGATACCGCGCGCAATCTTGTCGAGAAGGTACGGAGGCTGAATCGAGCCGTTGAAAGGCGTGATAAGACGAGAAGATAGCACATCCAAGGTCTGAGCCAAATTTTAGGTCGATTACTTGACAAAGCACGAAATTCAACACACTATGCCAAGTAATCTTATCCCATTCTCCTACTAGTGGGAGTACAGAAGAAGCCGAGCACTGCATCTGATATGGTTCATGGTCGTCGGCCGCGGCGAAGGGTATCGAGACGAAGGTAGGCGTTGATAGCGTTCATTGTCGGCTATTTTCCAGTAGATAAAGCTGTTAGCGCCAACGGTGCGTGTCGCACGTAGGTCCAGGGTGGTCGGAGATGTGGGATGATTTGATATGAGTGCGCGATTGATGACGACAGTCAGAGTATGAGCATGACCGCGGGGGTCACGTTTTTGAACATTTTGAACACCAACTTGAACATTGTTGACAACTGTTGTTGAAGGCATTGCAAGCGACATCCATATATCAGGATCTGCTACTGTATAACCAGTAAGTCGCCTTCAATCGGTGACTTTCTAAGTCCTCGAATGTTTCAGACTTGCTGCAGATTACTCGTGGATGGGTATCACTGCTGCCGTGAAATGGGCTTTGAAGTCGAGGGATGCTACAAGGTCGGGAAGGCACGAAATATCGCTCATGATTTCTGACAAAAGGCTATTTCGTAGCATTTTCGTGCGTATGGGGTCCGATGAAACGGTGCGCTGCTGCCAGGTTATTCGTTTGTTGACAATTTGCCGACCTTCGACGCAAACCTCAGGGCACATGCTTTAACTCTCTGGTCGATGAAGATTCCCTTTGACGGTGACCCCTCAGTTGTCGGGAACGCATCGAAAACGGAAGACGGAAGAAGTGGACTGGGGTGATGGTCCCGATGTCGACCTCGATTTTGTCACGGACTACATGCCTCCTGTGTTCGCTCCATCCACTAGAGCCATCGCCTTTGATATATTTGGCACCATCCTGGCGAGTTTCATATTCTAGTTGTATGCGCGCAAGCTGCTCACGTGTAATCAGGATCGTGACGGTGCCATCAATGAGGCTATGCGGCTGCTAGCATCAAACCATCCAGACCAATAGCCGTCTGTCTAAAGTGTATCTCGAATGTGAACTTATGAGACGCAGGGATCATACTGAGGCACCCTACATCGACGTCGTACGGCACGCCCTGCAGGATGTCTGCGCTGTTCTGGAATCGCCGCCTAGTGAAGCAGTCTTCCGAGAAGCTGTACACACTATCTTGCAACCTGGTTTATATTCTGACGCAGAAGAACAGCTGTGAAGACACTCCTAGCCCAGGGTTATGTGTCCAATTCCGGGCATGAGATCATTTTCACTTCCGCGACTTCCGTTTGGCCTTACTTTGCATGATCATCCTGCTCCCCTTTCGGATCTCTTTGGCCAAAATCACTCCATATTTTCCGGCCTCTGGGAGCGCTGTCGTTTGAAATGTGGAACCATCGACAAGACCCAGATTCTTGTAGCGACATCCAGTCGTTACCGGGTGATGGAGCCAGCAAGTATGGCGGGTTTCCCGACCATTTTGGTTCAACGTCTTGGATGTCTGGAATCGGACGTGAAGCTCGGCACAAGCGACCCAACCCTTACAAATGCAGCTACAAAACTCGTCTACTCTTCATCCTTCACCAGTAGAACGCACTAAGACTCGTGCCAAAGAATTTTCGCGTTTGTGGCATGTATCACTGGGTGACGAGATTGCTTGGAATGGGGAGTTTTGGTATGTTCACATGTGTCTACTTTCCCCTATCAAACTGGCTGATACACTTTGACACGACAGGAAATGTGTCAAGTGCTTTTTACGTTCTCACCGGCTCGGAGGTTGCAATCAAAATGAAGGTTTCTTCGGACACACCGACCTATTGCCTTGCGAAGCTCTGGTGTACAACCCGCTGCGCGGACACCCAGGGATACAGTCGTGCAAATGGACTGGTATTGATCGAGCATCCCATATCTTGATTCTTGATCAAGTAGGTGCAGATCCTCAACAACTTCGAAGACTCTGCAGGGGCGAGCTCTCCTTGAAGACGGTAGTTATGCTCGCTGTCGAAATGGTAAGCGTGCTGGGCACCTTCCCGTGAGTTTGGGTTAATTTGTGTGTATTTTATCAGTTGGATCGAATTGAATTTGCGCATTCACGAGGGGTCATCCTGCGGGACATCAAGCCTGAAATTTTCGCGATGGGCATTGGGGAGAATTCTCACATTGTCTGTGTATCCGACTTTGGCTTGGCGAAACTTTACGTGGACCCATCCACAGGAACACACATGCAGTTTCGTGAAGGCCGTGTTGAACTTGGAACCCCAAGATATGCAAGCTATAACGTGCATTTCGGACGAGGTTCGTGGAGACTAATTTAATTCCTGCCCGGGGCTGACGAGCGGGAAGCAGAACAAGGACGACGAGACGATCTTGAAGCATTAGGCGACGTCCACGCTACAGTACGTGGGCCCATACATTCGTTACGCAATTTAATTTGATGCTGGAGCGGTGCCATCCGCGACTATACCTGTGCTTAGCAAGCGAAGAAAGAAGTGGTGAAGACTCCGAGGAGCAGGCTACGATAATACAACAACTGAGTGGCTGACTAAGCTACAGTGCTACCTCCGGGGTTTCAGTCGGGGAGAACTCTTGACAAGACATATATACACCAAGCGATCAAAACTGCCACTAAGAATGAGGGGGCACGAAAGCTGCTTCGGCAGCATTTCATGACCTTCTCGCGCGTCTCGTACTTTGATCACTGCCATAGTTTGAAATTCGAAGAAAACCCAAACTACGCAAATATTATTGAGGCAGCTGTTGGAGAGGGAAGGGTGGACGGGAGATATGAGGTTTGACCTGTTGGATGAAGTTTTGGCAAAGGTACACTGGTGCCTGAGGAGTATCAGTATCAGTTAGATATCTGACCATGCTACAGGCCATGCTCCCTCGCTCTATTTGGTACTCTCGACTATATATGTGTCTGGGGGAATACAGTCGTTCCGTCTTGAATTGTGAGACACTCGACTCGCCTATACAGTTCATAATAATTGTGATGTACCAACGCTTTGAGTCCTGAACAAGCACTCAAGTAGTGGTCGTGGTGGTCACAGGCCTTTTACTGGAGTTTGTAGTCCAGTGATGAAAAGATGTCTGTTAACTGTATTCATCAAGTATCTACTTCACGTCTGTAATGGTTTGAATGAGCAGGAGGAACTACCAGACAAATCGCAGTGAAGCGAGCATGTTGCCGCGAAGCTGAGGACAGTAACATCCCCTGTTTATACCCAGGGATACAGTCGTGCAAATGGACTGGTATTGATCGAGCATCTACTTACTTTGTTACTTGTACTCGAATGTCGTACCGTGGTTCTGATAGTCCCAATATTGTGCATCCGCAGCCCCAATGAGCAAGGAAACAAAAAGCATAGAGACGATCGAACCTAGAACAACCAAAACAGGTAGTGGGCCCTGCCAAGGATGTGGCCCTGCGCAACTTATTACATAAACAGATGCATGTGATACATGTAATGATTACAGAGACGCAGAATCAAGTCTACTGACAGACGTGGTGAATGAAGCCTACAAATCAAGACACCGACACGTCAAACAACTCCAATTCGTAAATACAAGCGAGAAAGATTGAAAGTTCTGGGAGAAGAACAAGAGTAAAGGCAGTATACAGAAGGAAAAATTCCCGCTACGGAAGTAGTGGGTTTTGGTGTGTCATCCTCGAAAAAACCTCATCGTTAAATTTTGGCAGTAAAACGCATTCCAGTTTAAAAAGGCGTTTTGTTCGCATGGTCATGTGACATTATCTCTTTCTCTGCGTATGTCGTTCTGTGTTGGTCGTCGACTATTATGTCTTCTATGTATCACGAAGTCCTTGGATCTTTTGCTGATGTTCCTGCTCGTGTTAATGGTGCGAGTCTTGACTCCACCGTGTCCTTGTCTTGTCTGCATAATTTTAATGTGCCGCGTTCTATTTGTAATCATGATGGCGTGGCTGCAGAATCGAGTTCTGGACCGGTGCGTGTTCCTACTGTCGACGGTTGGTATAATTCTCAGCAGATTTTTTGCTCCATCTATTTGAAAGGGTGTGATGTTGAGCTTGGTTGTGATTGGCTCGCGTTCGTGAACGCAAGGTTCGATGGATCTCGATTTCTTCGGCCTCTGGAGACAGATCTTGCGCGGCTTTGTGCCGGTCATACTTGGAACTTTGAAGCTGGAGGTATGTGTGCTTGTCCATATCGTTTTCATATAGCTGAAATGATCTGTTCTCTTTTTTGTCTGCTATTTAGCTACCCAAGTGGGTTCATTATCTGTTACCCAAGTGGGTTCATCTTCATCATCTGTTACCGAAGTGGGTTCTCAGCGCAAAGATCGTGTTGTAGACAAGTTTTTTGACGGCTATGAAAATTTACAAAGACCTGATCTGAGTGCTTTGGCGGTTGCACATGGGCTTTCGGTAGATGATCATTTGTCTATTGAAGATCTTCGAGAGATTATTTCTCATCATGTTGGCATGGGACTTTGTTCTTCTCCTCTATCACAAGCATTTGAAGGGTGCAAATTGCTTCGTCAACAGTTGAATGTGCATTGTGAATATGAAGGTGAAGTCCTTTCTGGAAGAATTGCGTTCTTGACAGCAATATTGACTAATACAAAACAACGTCCTCTGGAACGACTATTAAAAGCAAATGATGTTGATTTTGAACTTGGCTCGAAAACAGGGCGACTGCATCGCACACTAAAAAAACATATCAACTCGCTGAAGAAAGCTAAGTGGAAACCTTCTGAACAAGCTTGTGAAATTCATCATTGTCAGCTTCATTCTGATTGGCCTCAGATTCTGTCTCCAGAGCTGAAGCGTCACTTGGTGCAAATGTTTAAGGACGAGACATCTTCAGCAAAACTAGCCACATTTACTTGCGCATGCTGTGCTGAGAGTGCCTTGCGTGCCGATTGTGTAATTGCATCTCCCGATGATCTCGATCTGTCCCTTTTACATAGGCCTGACCGTCAAAATGATCAACATATGTTTAATGATTATTTTGACAAAGACTGTCCTCTTCCTCAGCTTCCGTTTTCAGAGTCGGACAGTCCATTGCACGACTTGATGGTTGATCCAGCAGGGGTAAGACAATCTGACACTGGTAAATTTCAATTGTTATTGTGCAGTCTATGTCACAAAAAGCTCAACAAGGGTAAATGACCTGCTCTCAGTCTTGTGAACTGTACTTTTTTAGGAGATGTACCTGATGAATTGAAGGACTTGACAGTCGTGGAGGAAGCAATGATTGCTCGTTGTTGTGCAAAGTGCTGGATCGTTCAGTTGAAGGAAGAAAATCAAGATCTGCAACTTTCTACAAACCAACGCGGGATCAAGGGCCACATAATCATCTATCCTCAGCACCCAGAAGGGATTGCAAAAGTCTTACCTCCTCCAGTTGCTGATATTATCACTCCGATCTGTGTCATTTTTGTAGGCTCATGTCCTCCAACTCGTGCATGGCTTGAGGAAAAGGCGAAGCCTTTGATAGCTCGTAGAGAAAAGGTTCAGGCTGCATTAGTTTGGCTCCAAAAACACAATAGCTTGTATAAGGACATCACCATTAACTTGGACGTTCTGAACTCTATGGAGGAAAAAATGTTGATGCCTTTCCACATTGATCACGTTCTTCCTAATGATGCGCATGATTCGCTGATGTCAAAATACGATGGAAGTGAGGCAGTTCAGTTGGATGACAATGTCTTGCCGTCTAATGATCAATCAGCACGTGCTGATGAGCTACAATCTAATTTTGAGAGGGTCGTAGTTACTGATGTTGATGGAAATGCATCTGCGAATGAATTGCGCGCAGCAGCAGTCCGTCATATTAAGAACAAAGGTGGTGGATATATCCAAGTCCCTCACAATCCTGAACCTGTCAATGAGTTTTTCGATCCAGATCTATTTCCAATGATTTATCCTACATTGTTTCCTTACAGACTGGGGGGATTTGAGGACCATCTATGATCTGAACCATTGTCAATCAAGAGACATGTGAAGCATCTTTTTAACCTCACTGACCGTCGATTTCAAGAACACTACTCATTTCTGTTCACAGCATTCAACATTTTACAGCGGCAAAAAATCCTGCTACATACATCTTTAAAAGTTAAGCGGGACTCGTTTCCGGGTGTAGCTACAAACCTCACGGCTGTTTCACCATGGGCTGTTCACTGTGTAACAGAATGTGTAGCTCGTGGTGACACTGTATCTGCAAATAACGATGATGAGCGATCTGTACTGCACTTGATGAAAGAAGTGGAAGTGATAACCTCAGAAGTCCCAGGATCTGCACATGCAAGAGCACACATGCGAAATGAAATCCGTGGTCTGATGTGTGAGCGAGGATTGCCTAGTTTTTATGTTACAATCAATCCTGCTGATGTATACAACCCACTGGTAAAATTTCTAGCTGGTAGTGAGATAGATATTGACGATCTTCTGCCAGAGGATGTACCGAAATTCCACGAGCAATCTATCCTTGTAGCGCAAAATCCAGCTGTTGCAGCTAAATTCTTCAATGTGTATATGAAAGCCTTCATCAAATGTCTTCTGCGATTCGAAGGAAAGGGAACAGACCTTCATAAGGGTATACTCGGCACTGTCAGTGCTTATTACGGGTGCGCCGAAGCTCAAGGTAGAGGTACACTGCACTGTCATATGTTGATATGGCTGGAAGGTGGTCTCAATCCAAATGAAATTAAGGACTGCATATTACAAAATGATGAACAGACCTTTAAAGATCGTCTCCTTCAGTATCTTGAAGATACCATCTCGACCTGCATTCCTGACCTCCCAGAGGAAGATGTACCAATATGCAATCAGACCGTTCATCCTTGTTCAACTCGAGGCGTGAATTTCCAGAAAACTGAAAATGAATTATTAGAAAGAACGCGCAAGAAAGACATGCATCTCCTCGCCAGAAAGTGCCAGACTCACAGGCATTCGAAAACATGTTGGAAATACTGGAGGAGCCCACCAGAGCCAAAGGAATGTTGTTTCGATTTAGACGAGAAAAATGTACACCCGATAAGCTTCACGGATCCGGACACAGGCGAGATTACTCTAAAGTGTTTAGACGGCCTAGTCAACCATTTCAACGCAAGCATATTGGAAGCCATGAGATGCAACATGGACATCAAATTCATCGGCTCAGGTCCGGCTGCAAAAGCAATTCTGTATTACATTACTGATTATATCACTAAGTCTCAGTTAAAGACTCACATTGCATTGGCTGCAATGGAAACGGCAGTACACAAATTAGAGACGTTCGATCCGAACGATGATGATTGCACCCTACGAGCGAAAAAGATGCTGCAAAAATGTGCTCACTCAATGATTTCTCATCAAGAACTGTCTGCTCAGCAAGTCTGTTCGTACCTTATGGATTTCGAGGACCATTTCACAAGCCATGAGTACTGTCATTTGTATTGGACTAACTTTGAATCCTTCATTGAGAAATGCAGTCCGAGTCCTGAATGCAATCGGTCATCAATGGCTGATGATACCAAGGCAGGAAACACTCACGATAATGTTAATGAGACTGAAGTAGCTCTAGATGAGCAGGACAATGAATTAGATCATAGGCCAGTCGAAGGAACTCTCAATGATGAAGGAGTCTATATCGAGCAGCTTCAAAACGACGAAGTCAGGATCGGCAGTGATAACTTTGGAAATGTCATTCCCAAAGCGACACAAGTTATGGACTACTTACATCGAGATGAGAAATTCAACTGCATATCCATCTGGGATTTTGTAGCACAAGTAGACAAAGTGAAGAAGGGTAAGAAAATGAAGAAAATGAAGTCTGAGAATACAATTGATGAGGACTCATGCACTGAGGACGAAAATGATAACGATAACGAGCTTACTGGTGACATCGTGCTGGACAACGGTGATGAATTAGAAGATTCAGAAGAAATGGAAACTGCCAGCTGTCGTCAACAACAGAACAACAGCCTCTTTCAGCAGATGATATCCTTCATTCTTCGGCCAAAACACGTCCTTTCGGAGAACTACAGACAGGGCATTATGAGTCACGCACTCATTTCCAATGAGTGAGGAGATGGGAGAATCGATTCATACCTGTTCCCATAGGTCCAAAGATGCCTCGACGAGACCAGGAGTTCGTCTATCCGAAGTACTGCCGTCTGATGCTCATCCTCTTCAAACCCTGGAGATCTGTATCTGATCTTAAACAAAAAGAACAATCATGGACTGACAGCTTTGAGAAATTCAGACGTACCTGCGATGAGAAGATTATTTCCATCTTGAACAACATGCAAATATTGCATGAATGTAAGGACAGCTGTGATGATCATTTCGCGAACCGCCAGCTTCGACATAAGCTCACAGGGATCTCAACTGAAATATCAAGCTATAATTGTGATTTTAATGTAGATGACATGTTCGCAGATGATAACAACGAAGATATACTCACTCATCTACAATCAATGGACTCCTCTCATTCCATGCACCAGTCCACAATCAATGAGGACCTCATTTGCTGCCTTCAGCATATGGACTCTTGCCAAATCTTTGACGACCTTTCACGTGATCCGAACCCTGTAGATCTTGCTATGGACAACCTTGAAAATGATAGTCAACTTGCTGAACAAATGATCGAAAATATAGAACAGGAGAATGAATGGCGAGATTGCTATGAAAAAGGCGAGCAAAATGGAAGCAAAATCAAGCTAGAAACGATCCCTCGAAATCACAATCAACCACCAATCGTGACACACCATCAATGATGATTGAAACACTGCAGACAAGGCCGTTAGAAACTCGTGATACTTTGGTTCCAAGTATTGAGAAATGAACCCATCCAATTAATGAGTTCTGTGATGTGAACAGTGACCGTGTAGTGCAAGACTGGTCGCTGAATGATGAGCAAGCAAGAGCATTCAAAATCATAGCCGAGCACAGTCGAGCGAACAATCCAGAACCTCTCAGAATGTTTATTGGAGGACCGGCAGGAACTGGAAAATCAAGAGTGATCAATGCACTGAAGGACTTTTTCGAGAGATGAAATCAAGCACGCCGATTCAGACTGGCATCCTACATGGGTGTAGCTGCATGGAACATCTCAGGCATGACTCTACACGCATCGCTTTTATTAAATCAAAGACATACATCTTCAGCAAATACTAAAACAAAGCGAGACCTTACAGCGATGTGGGAAGGAATTGACTACCTGTTCATAGACGAGGTATCGATGATAAGCTGCAATTTTTTGACTAAAATTCACGACGCTGTGACAAACACATTAGCGCTGGGCGGATATTGAATAAATTCCCATAACTGGCCTCGCTTGTCGCACACCTACGTAGAATCCGGTCCGATGTCGGTATCGCGCTCCCCCATGTCCTGTCTATGCCCGCTTACCTCCACTGGTGCGTAAATTCCCATTGATTATCATCGCTAAAGCTACTGGCGCAGGCTGTATTACATGTATCCCCATGTCGCGCAACCTACAGATACAACGCGCTGCGCTTACATCGCTACAGGTTTCGCCTACGCCTTCCGTATATTCATGCACTACGATATAAGGACCAGCAGTAGATAGTTCTTACTTACTTCCCCTTCCCACGGGCAACTGTCGTATAGCGGAGTCACCTAGTAGTTTCCATAGTCGCGCAATCTTCAAATCCTATTGTTCTTCTGTGTCCGCGCGCGCTATTAAGTTCCCGCAGTCGCGCGCTACTACTCAGGCCCTCACTCTCGCAAGGTCACGCTTATAACCCGTCGCGTCCAGCGCCAGCGCATTGCTTGCCAATACCCGCTCCTCCCTGTGTTGCATCTAGCGCCAGCTCATTGCTTGCCAATACCCGCTCCCCCCTGAAGTTGCGTCTAGCGCCAGCTCATTGCTTGCCAATTCCCGCTCCTCCCTGTGTTGCGTCTAGCGCCAGCTCATTGCTTGCCAATACCCGCTCCTTCCTATAGTCGCGTCCAGCGCCAGCTCATTGTTTGCCAAAACCCGCTCCTCCCTGGGTTGCGTCTAGCGCCAGCCCATTGCTTGCCAATATCCGCTCCTCCCTGTAGTTGCATTTAGCGCCAACGCGCTGCCTGCCAATACTCACTCCGTTCATTCCACCGCGCCTTATACCAGCGGGTTATCTACCATATCCTTGCCCGCTGCAGTTCTCAAATCGCCTGCCAACGCGCTACTTAGTTACAGACTTACTCAGTGCGCTATCGCTGTCGGGTTGACATAAGGTCGTTATAGGTCGCTAAGTCCTTAAGTTTCAGCTTCCCTTGTAATTAAGGATAAGTGGAACTAGTCTATTCAGTCTAGCAAAATTTATTCTTTCACAAACTGGAGCCCACCGCGAGGGATTAATTGAAGCTGGAAGGCAGATCGCATAGACCAAATTCTTCCCGCACGAGTCACGCGGCCGACATATCTGGAGAAGAATTTTTCTACCAGGTATTAGAGGATATCGAAGAAGAAGTAGAAGCCGGGCCATCCCATACCCGACAACTATCTCCCGACACCCCCGAGTATACCTTCGAGGAGGAAGACAAAGACCCGACACCCAGCCACCACCCGCTCTCTCGAATCCCGTTCGTTTCAATAGACACCCCATCTACTGTATCACCCCTCACTTCTGAAAACCCGACCCGCGAACCTTCACCAGAAAGACGTAGCGCCCCAATACCAACTCTCCCAGTCCCAACACCCTTCGTACCAACAACAGCCCCGTCCCCGCGCAAGCGACTTATCACCCTTCCGTTAACCCTACCGAATCTTATGGTACACGCACCCTCCATTCCCGCTACCATGACCACTCCCGTATTCAGAATGCCCCTCAGGGGTACCGACGCAGCGCCAAAATTTGATGGAACGCCAGCGCGCCTTATACCGTTTTTCGAAGACGTAGAACAGCTAGCGGATTATGCCGCTCTTGATCACGAACAGCGCATCAAATGCGCCATCCGATACGCACCTATTGATGAAGCAGAAGTTTGGGCGCTCGAACCAGAGGCGAAAGGAAAGGATTGGGATAAGTTTATTGCAGTCATCAAAGCAATGTACCCTGGATGTGAAGGCGACCGTCGCTATACCCGCACCGACTTGGAGAACCTCTGCGCGGAGCAAGCGCGCATCCCAATGCGCTCTAAGGAAGAGCTTGGACAGTACTACCGCAAGTTCAACAAGATATCTAAGCACCTCATCAATACGAAGAAGTTAGCAGACCTCAAGCAAGGGCGCTTCTTCTTTGAAGGTATCCACTCCGCAACTAGCGCCTCCATCAAGCGATGTCTGGAAATCAAGCTCGCTGATCACCACCCCGACGACCCATACTCTATGTCAGAAGTATACGATGCCGCCGTATTTCTCTTGCCAAGCATAGTGACTACGGCGGTACCAACCCAACCCGCCAGCACCGTTGCGGTAAAAACCCAGCAACCCGCCACACAGCAACCCGGTGCGGGGACAGTTGTCAAAACAGAGTATAGTCAGACGCGATTCAGCGGATGCTACTTCTGCGGAGGAAACCACATCACAAGGAACTGTGCGACGCGCGACGAATACGCAAGAAACGGGAAAATCATGATCACTGACACCAACAAGATCTCTATGCCCGACGGTAGAGGGATTCCTGGGAGACAAGAGGAAGGCAATTTCAAGCAGCGCATAGACAACTTTTTGCGCAACGGACCCGCTACTGGCGCTAACGCTACGATCCTCGGTAACATGTACTGTCGCGCTGAACCTACCACCCATGTAACGCTAGATATCGAACCATGTGCATTCATGCACACATGCGCTGACACGCTAGAAGACGACTCCGGCGATGAAGAATTGACGCGATTGGAGATGGAAGCAAATCGAGCACGGGAAGCATTTGCAGCGGTGAAGGCGGGGCGCGCCAACCGCAAGGATAAGGGAAAGAACGTGCGATTCGAAGGAGTTAGCGTACCTGTGCGTACAAAACCTGGACCAACGTCAAGAGTCGCAGAAGCAGTGGAAGAAGTCACCTCCCCGCAGGTTAAAGTGGCGGGATCGAAGCCCAACAACGCGCCCAACAAAGGGACGGTAGTAATAACGCCTGCGGGACCTTCATCCGCGCAAGACGCTACCTCTTCTTCCCCCTCTTCGCGAAGTGCGATTAACCCCGACGACCCCCCCGCCAATCAATCGTCCACGCAATACAGATACGCTTTCCCGCTCGAAGACAAAGACGCGGATAAACGCATAGTTGACCGCATGTTGGATTCCACCATCAGCATGCCGATGCGCGAGCTAATCGCGGTATCGACTGACGTGCGCAAAGTATTCAAGGATCTAACAACCACCAAGCGCGTCACTGTCGGGACAATTTCCGTCAACGAACTATCTAGCGCGCCAGAGACGCAAGAATTCTTGAAGAAGTATGATGGGTGTCTGCAAAGGAGCGATGATGGTCGCATTGTAGCAGAACACTTCACGTCGCTAAGATGTATCAGGGCGGTAACGCACCACGGACGAATTCTCTCCTGCATCCTAGACCAAGGCGCTGAGTGCATCGTGATGCCGCGCTCAGTTTGGCGCACATTGGGCGGTATTCCGCTGAGGTCCGACCACAAACTAACCATGGAATCCGTTAATACCTCGACCGACGAAACGCTGGGAGTCATTGAGAACCTACCATTGGACTTCGGAGCGGGAGAAATGTTATTCCAAGTCCAAGTAGTTCCAACCGCCAACTTTGACGTGCTGCTTGGATGGCCGTTTTTCACGCTCACTAGTTGTCGCACGGAGGACCTGCCCAACGGCGAACAGGATGTAACGCTGACCGACCCAAACACGGGGAAGGTAATCCGCATCCCAACCAACCGATGGGCAAAGAAATGTGCAGGATGCGAAGCGGGCGCGCACCCCCCAGACGCGCGCAAGAAGGGTTTTTAATTATCAATGATCCGCTTAAACCGCGAGGAGACAATCTAATACATACGAATCCGCCTCTCTCTCTTATTTCCCGTCACACTACATTACTACCTGGTTCCAACTATTGCCTCGCGCCATCCGCGCACCACTCGCTCTCAAGGAGCAATCTCTATTCATTTTTCTGCCCCGCAGCGCAATTCTCCCCGCGCTATACCCACCTTGTTTCTACCCGCTCAATAATTGATCGCGCTTCTGTCAAAGCGTTTAACAGCGTTTACTCCTATGACCCAATCCGACGTGCGCTAGTCTATAAGCCGGTCGCAAAGAAAGTTCGCACTGTCCAAACCGCTATGCCCCCAGAATTCAGAATAACGCGACAATTACCCGACGACCCCTTGGCCGGCATGCCTACACTGCCAACCCACCCGCCTGACTTTGTTCCAGGTGTCCGCTTTACTCAAGAAAGAGCAGACAATTTAGACTTAGACCCTGCCAATTGGTTATGGCCCGACGAACTTAAGCTTATCCGCTGGCTCGTTCGGGTTCATGAAAAGGCATTCGCATGGGACGCGTCCGAGCGCGGCCGTCTCAATGAAACATTCTTTCCGCCCTACAAAATCCCTACCGTCCCCCACACTCCCTGGTCTCAACGCAACATCCCAATCCCGTCTTCAACCTTAGGAGAAGTTATCCGCATCATCAAAGAAAAGATCCAATCCGGCGTATATGAACCGTCTACCGCGGCATACCGATCGCGCTGGTTTTGCATAGTTAAGAAAGACGGAAAATCGCTACGCTTAGTGCACGATCTGCAACCTTTGAATGCAGTAACTATCCGAGATTCTTCCCTCCCCCCCTTCGTCGAACAATTAGCAGAATCCTTTGCGGGATATGCGGTATATGGCATGATGGACTTATATTCAGGTTACGATCAGCGCGCGCTACACGAGGAATCGCGCGATCTCACCACGTTCGGAACACCTTTGGGCCCGCATCGGCTAACTACGCTACCGCAAGGACACGCTAACGCGGTACAGGTATACCAAGGCGATACCGCTTTCATTCTTCAAGACGAGATCCCGGACTATACATCGCCATTCATCGACGATGTCCCTGTCAAATCGGTGAAAACACGGTATCAAAGAACCGACGGGTCATACGAAACCATAGCGCAGAACTCAGGCATCCGCCGTTTCATTTGGGAACATTGCATAGTCATCAATTGCATACTCCAGCGACTTGAGAATGTCGGTGTAACGGTATCAGCAACCAAATTCGTCCTAGCCGCACCAACCGCTATCATTGTCGGACACAAATGCACCTTCGAAGGGCGCGTACCTGAAGATTCCAAAGTCCAAAAGATACGCGACTGGCCAGAATGTCGCACCGTCACGCAAGTGCGCGGTTTTCTAGGGACATGCGGCGTTTTGCGCATATTCATCCGCAACTTCTCGAAGATCGCGCGCCCGCTGATTAATCTCACACGCAAGAATGTAGCCTTTGAATGGGGCGAAGAACAACAGGTCGCAATGCAGACCCTGAAGGATGCAATATTAGAGTCTCCCGCACTGCGCGCAATAGACTACGAATGCGGACGCGAAGTAATCCTAGCGGTCGATACCTCTAACATCGCTGTAGGTTACATCCTCCTTCAAGTCGGGAAAGATGGCAAGCGCTATCCTAGCCGCTTTGGATCCATTTCCCTGACTGAAGTCGAAAGCCGCTATTCCCAAGCCAAGCTAGAACTCTATGGCTTATTTCGCGCGCTCCGCGCGGTACGCGTACATATTCGGCATCACCAACCTAACGGTTGAAGTCGACGCTAAATATATCAAAGGAATGATCAATAACCCAGACCTCCAACCAAATGCGACTATCAACCGATGGATCGCGGGGATATTATTATTCTCTTTCACGCTAGTTCACGTACCCGCCACCACGCATACCGGTGCCGACGGCCTTTCGAGAAGACAGCCCACCGAAGGAGATATCGCTGAGGAGGACGACCACGAGGACTGGCTTGACCGCTCATACTCGTTTAGTATCGAAATCCTTAATGATAGAAGTTGCGCTATCGCTGGCGCAGGATTTGATATAACCTGCTACCCGTACACCCTACCCATACCCGACCCCTTAACCCGTCCACCCACATTTGTTGCACTCTTAGATACCCGAGAACCCGAACCCGATAACCCGACCATACCCCGTTCTGATGAGGCGCAAGCTAAGGATGCAAGAATCATCCAAATCCACCGCTTTCTAGAAAATCGCAAAAAACCCATAGATCTAACAGACGAAGAATATGAGTCAGTAGTCGCATCATCAATGCGCTACTTCATCCTAGATCAAAAGTTATGGCGACGCAACTCGCAAGGAAAGCACCAACTGGTAGTCCCTGAATCGCGTCGCTACCGCATTCTGAAAGAAGCGCACGATGACCTTGGCCACAAGGGAGTATATTCGATCCGCGCTAGACTACTCTTGCGTTTCTGGTGGCCTATGATTATCGAAGACATCAAGTGGTACAATAAGACATGTCACGAATGCCAGATCCGACAGTCGCGCAAATTGCACATTCCGCCAACCGTCCCCATTCCAGGCGGTATTTTTAGGAGAGCGCACATAGACAGTATGATGATGCCCAAAGCGGGTGGCTTTGACCGCTTAGTTCATGCGCGATGCGCACTAACGGGATACCCAGAATGGCAGATGTTACGCAAGGAAAACACCAAGTCCCTCGGCGCGTTCATATTCGAAGATCTCCTTTGCAGATGGGGCCCAATCACCGAAATCGTTACCGACAACGGACCCGCCTTTCGAGCGGCAGTAGACGATTTAGCGGAGCGCTATGGTATTCATCCAATCCGAATCTCACCCTACAACTCCCAAGCTAATGGTATTGTCGAACGGCGTCACTATGATGTCCGGGAGGCCATCATTAAAAGTTGTGATGGGGACGAGTCGCGGTGGTACAAAGTCGCGCATGCGGTATTATGGGCAGAACGCGTCACCGTTCACCAAGCAACAGGATTCACGCCTTATTTCATGGTCCACGGAGTCGAGCCAATCTTCCCATTTGACCTCGCAGAAGGAACATTTTTAGTAGCGCTACCCGACCAAGACACCCTTTCAACTACGGATCTAGTCGCATGGCGAGCACGCCAGCTCCAGAAGCGCCAACAGGACCTTGACGACATCAAAGAAAAAGTCCTGAAAGCGCGCTACCAGTCCATTCGCAATTTCGAGCAGTGCTACCGCTGCTCGATCGTTGATTATGACTTCAAACCTGGCGCATACGTATTGGTATGCAACTCCAAAGTTGAGTATGAGCTAAGTCGCAAGACAAAGCCGCGCTACCTAGGGCCTATGATTGTCGTCCGTCGCACTAAGGGCGGTGCATATATATTGGCAGAATTAGATGGTGCGGTATCCAAACTGCGCTATGCGGCATTCCGCCTACTCCCATATCTCCCGCGCAACGAAGCCAAGATCTCAGTTACCAGTATCACGGGTCTAGACGAAGAAGCGCTCAATTCCCTAGCTAGCGAAAACATAGAAGAGCCCGACGACGAAGCGCTCGATTTCGACTTGATTGTATAACCCATCCGCCAATCCGTAATACTGCAACTATACCCATTCATAGTATGATAGTACCAGTTTTTTATCCCAGTTTTCGTCCGGTGTTCAGTTCCGCCCTCTCATTATGTTACGCGCTAATCGCGCACAGACCTTATACCGCAACGACAAAGACTAGATTATTCCGCGCACGATTATTACTATACTCCTTTATTCGAACACGTAGGCAGCGCACCACGCACCTTGATTATAGCGGCCCAGCGCACCATAGCGACAAGAAGGGAGAGGCGCGACGATGAAGACGATCGGTAACCCGCAAAACAGACAACCGTATCATTTTTACCTCCTCTCGTATCACGCGCGCACACTCATGATTACGTTAATTATCCCTTAGGCACCCAGTGGAGTTAAGGTTAGCGCATACGGCACAGACATGGGACTTAAGACGCGCGCTCAAACGGATTCCTAACGGTCAAGCGGACCCTACTATTGGCGCTATCCAAATTGCTATCCTAAATTGTACAGTGCGCTATGCTAAGTTCATCAAGAAAAGTGGAAAAGGAAATGAAGGAGATGCTATCTAACGGGACCTCCTCTTCTTGAGCTCCAAGTTGATAAGCTCAACTTCACTCATCAACTCAAGGACCATACTATGCATGGTGGACATGCGCGCCCACAGCGTCCGCAACCGACCCTCCAGAATCAAGTCCTCCGCGTTCGCATCGGCCTCCATGAGCGGGTCGATTATCCCGACATCGACGCTTTCCTCTCGCTCGCGCCTACCGCCCTCAGACTCCCGACCAGCGGGGGACTCATCCTCTTCCCCAGAATCGCTGGATAGCTCTGAGGAGGAAGACGGCGGTGTGGTCCTAGGGCGGCGAATCAGAACTTGCGCACCCGTCGGTGCTTCAGCGACAGCCGTGGACTCAGACGTCGACGCGACCCGCACAATAGCGACGGCGGCCGCGCGGGCTTGGACAACTAGGAAAGCATTAGCAACGGTTATACTAAGAGAAAGGAAACTTACCTCCGCGTCTGTGAGTCGCGTACTCGCAACCCTTGCGGCGATCCCGGCAAGGCGTACACGCGACGCCCTCCTTCCCAGTGCAGATGGTGCCGGATTTAGCGCAACGTGCGCACTTGACCGCGTGGACCCTTTCTACAGGGACCTTTCTAGCCACACTCATGCGACCAGTCTTCTGCAAATAACGGAATTAGTAACGATAAAAGAAGAGAGAGAAGCGGAAACTTACTAGCTTGCGGCCCCTGGCTACGGTGCGCTTTCCCTTAGCGCGCTGGACAGATTCTTCCTCCACTTCTCCATCGGCGTCTTCATCATCTTCATGCGCGCTCACTTGAACATCGGCCTCGGCGGATCGTGAAACTTCTTGCGCTTCGGTTTTGGCGCGCTCGTCAGCCTGACGCTGGGCCTCCAATTTGAAGGCGCGGATCTGCGGGGCGAAACGCTCGTACGCGCTTTCAGCCTTACGCCCGAGCTCGTTCTCCTCTGACGAAAGAGAAAGCGTCAGATTGTAGGTGTTACAATCTGCCGCGTTTTGAGTCAAATCCTGCTAAGAGGGAGTCAGCAAGAAAGATATAGTCAGAGAAAGATGCGACTTACGACGATTTTGACCCAGTCGCGCGACCATGCCTCCTTCTGCGGTATTAAGTCGGGGCGGTCCTCAGGGATGGTGTTTGCGAGGGCCGCCAGACGAGCTCGCAGAGTTTCGAAAGTGCGTTGAAGGCGCGCGATGTTGGGGTTAACGACAGTAGTGAAACTGAAGGTAGACATGTTGGAGGGATGATAGTTGGAGGAAAAGGATAGTAAGGGACCTGATAGGGTTTTTATAAGGAAGCGCAATCCCGTCCACAACGTGGCCACTCTTCCATTGTCCCGCACCGCGTCTAATTCCCCCGCGCTTCCACACTTCCATCTATTGTCCTGATCGCGACCACCGCAGCGCTTCCACAATTCTCACCCTCGACCCAGCGCTTCTCTGACTCCTCGTGTCCACAACCTTATCGCTATCCACAATCCAACCATCACTTCCATATCGGGTAGCAACCAGTCACGTGTCTCCTGGACAGAAAAAATTCTGCTAAGTCCATTCTCGATGATGGGACCGACTGGGGACAGTCGGTATTCAAGTCTCCCGCAGATGTGACAAACACATTAGCGCTGGGCGGATATTGAATAAATTCCCATAACTGGCCTCGCTTGTCGCACACCTACGTAGAATCCGGTCCGATGTCGGTATCGCGCTCCCCCATGTCCTGTCTATGCCCGCTTACCTCCACTGGTGCGTAAATTCCCATTGATTATCATCGCTAAAGCTACTGGCGCAGGCTGTATTACATGTATCCCCGTGTCGCGCAACCTACAGATACGACGCGCCGTGCTTACATCGCTACAGGTTTCGCCTACGCCTTCCGTATATTCACGCACTACGATATAAGGACCAGCAGTAGATAGTTCTTACTTACTTCCCCTTCCCGCGGGCAACTGTCGTATAGCGGAGTCACCTAGTAGTTTCCATAGTCGCGCAATCTTCAAATCTTATTGTTCTTCTGTGTCCGCGCGCGCTATTAAGTTCCCGCAGTCGCGTGCTACTACTCAGGCCCTCACTCTCGCAAGGTCGCGCTTATAACCCGTCGCGTCCAGCACCAGCGCATTGCTCGCCAATACCCGCTCCTCCCTGTGTTGCATTTAGCGCCAGCTCATTGCTTGCCAATACCTGTCCCCCCCCCTGAAGTTGCGTCTAGCGCCAGCTCATTGCTTGCCAATTCCTGTTCCCCCCTGTGTTGCGCCTAGCGCCAGCTCATTGCTTGCCAATACCCGCTCCTCCCTGAGTTGCGTCTAGCACCAGCTCATTGCTTGCCAATACCCGCTCCTTCCTATAGTCGCGTTTAGCGCCAACACGCTGCCTGCCAATACTCACTCCGTTCATTCCACCACGCCTTATACCAGCGGGTTATCTGCCATATCCTTGCCCGCCGCAGTTCTCAAATCAGCCGCCAAACGCACTACTCAGTTACAGACTTACTCAGTGCGCTATCGCTGTCGGGTTGACATAAGGTCGTTATAGGTCGCTAAGTCCTTAAGTTTCAGCTTCCCTTGTAATTAAGGATAAGTGGAACTAGTCTATTCAGTCTAGCAAAATTTATTCTTTCACACCGCACCCCGGAATCAAGTCGCCGTTGCGTAGGACGAGTTTGCGCATTTCCTCGTGGACCTTGCATTTCCCCGCATCTATGTACCTTTGTCTTTCCAGACAGTGTGCGAAGAAGTGTTCAATACTGCCACAGAAGGTGCAGTCGTTAAAGCTAGATGCCTCACGCCTATATTCGTGCTTAATGACTGTCCCTGGCATAGGCGTCTGCTCGCATGCGAAAGGTGCTGGAGGAGTGAGCATTGGTATCGCATCCTGCGCGTTAGGCGCGGAGGTTGGTGGAGGCGCATTTGCTGGTAGTATGAACTGTCCTGCGTCATATACTTGCGTGTATGGGTATGGATCTTGAGGGTAGTGATCTGGGTGCTTGATCATAAGGCGCATTCGTATAGGCGCCTGCGCCTCGCTAGGGATACCTTCCATGAATATACGATCGCGCTCTGCTTTAACATAGGCTTTTGCGCGTATTCGCACGCGAGCGCTTGTAAGTCCGCAGGCGTGTATCGCCTTTTCCCATCCCATCCTGGATACATCACTTTGATCTCTTTCACATAGTTCTCGGTCCTCGCGTTCAAGGGACTTAATTATTTCTTTGATCTTATCAAGCCCCTGCAGTCCTGCTCTATCCGCACATTCTTCGTACGCGTCGATGAACTCGGCGAGCGTGTCCAATGTCCCATCAAATTTAGGTGCGCAGTCAGTACCGCAGAAGGGCATTTCGTAAGGCATTGTAGACATGGTGGAGTGCTGTGCTATTGTAGGCGCGGAGGCGATAGGCTTTGTCGATGTAGGGGGCGCGTATGCGAAAGGCAAATTTGAGAGGATCTTTCCTCCAGGAATTGAGTTAGGCACGTGGGGCGTATTAAACGACTCTTGTTTGATCTCTGGCGCATTTTGCTCAGTTGGCGTAGTTATACGTGCGCGTTCTATTGGCGCCTGAGGCGAAGTGCTACTCTGGTCAGATAATTCAGTCAGGAGGGATAAGCTTGAAGAAATGAAAGGCGGCTCGTTTGGCATATGGAAAAATGCACCGGGCAGTTGGCTGCTTGGGTGGTCCACGGCTTCGAACTCGTCTGACGAGTCTTCCTTAGTTGAGTCTTCTGGTGAAGGTGTAATTGGCGATGTGGGTTGCAGGCGTGTGCGCTCTATGAGCGATGCATGGGGGCGCGGGGGTTCAGATACATTACACACGCATACGCACGAGGCGGGAAGGACTAGAGGTCCTGGAAGCATGGATTCTATTGCTTTATCAAACGCGGCGATAGTGTCTTTGCGCGCTTTTCTGTGGTCGTTGGGCCTAAGTACCCGACCTGTTGTCTCAGAAGTGTCCCTCACGGTGGGCTCCAGTTGAAGGGTGAGGCTCGACTACAGGGATGAAAAGGCAGTTTTGGGTATGGGGAAACTCTGCAGTAAGACTCGGGCGCGAGGTATATACTCGACCCATAGGACAGCTACTGAGAGGGAGAACCTCGGAATATGGGCAAGGGACTCTCTTGATAATGAGGAAGGGTGCTCTAAGGCACACACATAGAAGGCGTGTGGAACACGAAAGGCGCAGTGCATGTTATGGCTTAGGCACATGGGTTGTTGTGAGTGCAGATACGCGATAATTCCAGTTGTATATTCAGTACTCTAGGAATCAACTTTGCTAAGGAGTGGGGAGTGTGCCAAGTGTGTGAACTAAAGTCCAGTAAGGTCTCTATATACTGTATCTATAAGTGCGAAGGCGTGTGGTACTGAGCTGAATAGCGCATTGAAGGGTCAACAATTCTGCTGGGATGCAGAACAATGTTGGGTGAATGCTGCCTAGCTGCTATTTGACCCAAGGGCTTCTGGACTAGACTCAGGGCTCAAGAGAGAGTGTGTGTCATATCCCAGATTCCAGACCTATCCTATAGTCAGATTTATGGACTAATCCTTAGATTAGATTCCTAGACCTCATCCATAACCATTTCCAGTCTTGTCCACTATTGCACTTGTCCAACTACCGCTCATCCGTCCAATCCGATATGCCTATCCGATCCGGATCTGATATGATAAGCTTTCTATTCATTACCTGTCCATATAACGTTAACACAGCCTATTCCTTTATTCGGTATTCTCTACCTTTCGGATAACCGGTTCTATACTTACCCGATATCTTCGCTATTTGTCTATTACCGGTACTCGGTTGTTTACTTATCCATTATGCTTACTGATCCATTATCCTTGACTGTGCTAATGTACATAGCCTCGGACACTGCCTCTGATTATTCTGTTAGCTACCTACAGTATATAAACTCTTGTACATCTTGATAGATCCTCAGTTCGAATATTACAGTCTTGCAGCATTCTTGTCCTCGCACATTAGTGTTGTAAGGACCCCTTCTCTATCCTTTGGGCCTAGGGATTGATTCCCTAGGCCAGAGCTCCGCTCTTCCGCGTTTCCGGACTTTGTCCATTTCCAGATTCTATCTTAAGCCTAAAGGATTGTATCCTTAGGTCAAAGTCTTGTCTTTCCAATACTTACACTCCTTCTGATCCTTATCCAACTCCGTTTCTACCTAAGGGTAGTCTATATCCATCCGCGTCCGCTCCGGAACCCCTATCCGGAACTCCGGACCACTCTTCCTGCCTCGGACTGTGTCTATTGCAGTATTTCCACCCTATGTCTTTACTAAGGATTGATACGCACGGTTATTCCACTTTCTATCAAGTAGACAGAACTCCATCCGAGTTTCTGATACTTGTCCGGAAGTTTCCCGCACTCATCCGGACAGTTCCCGCGCTCATCCAGAAGTCCTTCGGACACTCCACCAGAGTTGTCTGCCTTCGGAGTCCTCTGGACTTTGTTAGGACCTTATTGGACTTTATCCGAAATTAAGGGCACCGTACTCAGGTGAGGGGCACAGTGTACGAGCTGAGGCCAAAGCCCTTCTGAGTCAGTCATACTCACCCCTCCAAGAGATTGTATGCACTGGCGTGCCACGGTCTTTAACACCAGTTGGCTATGTTGTTTGGCTTAAGGCACAGTGGGACTTGACACTCCTCAAATCTCCAGCAATCAGAAGCGGAAGAAACATCAATGAAGCACTTGAAGTCTTCATCAAAATGCTTGATAGCATTGACTTCACAAGGGGTAAAGCATCAGAGCGAGGAAAAGGAGTATCTGGGAATCTTGAAGAAGAGGAGGTTAATCAAGAGGATAGAGAATCCAATTTTGATGAATCTGAAACCAGGGATAAGCGATCAAAGCTTGACTCTGATTCAGAGGATGGAGAAGAGCCCAGCTCGAAGTGAGCAAAGACTGTTGACTTCAGCAAGTTCCCCTGGTCTAAGAGAAAAACTTCAGCACTTGCCTCTTTGCCACAGGATATCAGAGAGACCTATTCACAACTTGAGGACTTTGCCACAGACCCAAAAGGCGTTGTTAATGACATCTTATCCACACCAGGATGTCTGCCCTTCCCTCCTAGTGAATGGCTCAACATCGTCCAATGGAAGTATGTTAATCTCACCAAAGTCCTCAACTCAGCTCATACGACCGAATTGGACCCAAAGAAAATGCACATCATCGATGATGAAATTGAACTCGCCCTTCAGGTCACAAAGTCCTCAACCAGTATCAGAACTTCATCAGACCATAATATTGCCTTCTCCATCATGGGTATATTGAAGCCGTCACCTTTGTCTTTCCTCAGCGGAGAGAAGAATTCACCCAATACAACACCTATCTTAGCCAGCTCTTTCATACCATGGAAATCAGACTCCACTTGCAGGTCATTGAGTTCAATCAATCCATCAGAAACCAAATGGCCATGCAAAGAAACTTATGCCTCACTGATTATTCCCAATTTGAGCACCTCAGAATGACCTTCCTCACCTCCTTTGGCATTGGTTCCAATTCCTCCTCATCCGCATCTGGTTCTGGGGGAAGATCAAATAGAAGAGATGGGTTTGGAGGAAGGGATGATTCCTGTCATAAATGGAATAGAGGAACCTGCCAAAAATCAGATGCTGAATGTAGGTTCTCCCACTGTTGTGATCGACAGGGATGTTGTGGGCCCCATCGGAAGTCTGACTGTCCAAACAAAGGGGGAGCTAAATGATAGTATTGCTTGTGGTCAGCATTTTAGACGAAAGGGAGTCTGGGGAAGTGGGGCTACTGGTTGTAGCCAAACGGCTCTATGGACCGAGACCACAGCTCCTATACCTCGTCCTCCTGAACGAGAATTCTTAAACCATGGGGCTTTGGACACCATTCAGCATCATCCAGCTCTATTTAAAGTATCCAAACCCATCAAGGTTGATGTTTTTGAGTCCTTACTTGTGGATCATCCCAACCAACCTTTTGTTCATTCAGTCTGTACTGGACTTAGAGAAGGGTTGGCCCTTTGCCAACACTCATCCTGAAGAATGGCTGCTTATTTTCAATAACTCTGATTGGCCTCCTAAGACAGATGCTGAAAAGGAGTTTTTACATGCTCAAATTGAAAAGAAGTTAACGTTGGGCATTATTCTCAGCCTTTCAGTCCAGATCTGCTTCCTGGCATGTATAGCATGCCCATTCATGCTGTTCCAAAGCTGGGTTCCAACAAGCATCAACTGGTCACTGATAATAGCACTGGGAGGTTTGCACTCAATTCAATGATTGCTCATGAAGATATTGTGGGTGTCACTCTGGACAATGTGCATGACTTAGCTAATGGTCTATTCATGTTTAGGCACAAGCAGCCCAAGGCTAAGCTCAATCTTTGGAATGCTGACGTATCTGAGGCCTATCATCATATACCGGTGCACCCATTGTGGCAAATAAAGCAAATTGTGAGTTTTCAAGGCCAATGCTATGTGGACCACAGAAACATTTTCAGGGGAAGAGCTTCTCAATGCATCTATCATGCTTTTATGTCGCTGGTCATATGGATTGCTATCTTCAAGATCCTTATTCATTTTCTGTATATCTATGTTGATGACTCGTTTTCATTTGAAGTTAAACATAGTCTCGAGCTCTATGCTCCATACAAGAAGATCCTCCCTTCAAATCTAGTCAAGCTCCTTTGTCTTTGGGATGCTATTGGTCTACCGCATAAAGAAAAGAAACAAATCTTTGGTTTAGAGCTCCCAATCATTGGTTTTGATGTGGATCCCAACCTCATGTGAGCCTGTATGTCAACTGACTCTCATACTCGTCTAATCCAGGAGTTGGTTAGCTTCGCTCAATGCAGTTCTTGGAGATCTTTATGGGACTTCCAGCGCTTGGCTGGATGGCTCAACCGGGCTTTAAATGTCTATCTGTTGCTTAGACCTGGTCTATCAGCTCTTTATGCAAAAACAGCGGGGAAGCTTGTCTTGAAGGCCCTTATTTGGGTTAATCGAGATGTTGTGCGGGAGCTTTCTTGGGTAGTCAATCATCTTCACTTCACAGAGGGCATTTTCTTCTTCAATTCAGTATCATGCAGCTTTGGAGGAGCCGTTCATTGGATACATTGGTGTTCAAATGCCTTCTCAAATCCTGCAAGGCCCATTAGTTATCTTTACTGTGTCAAAATGTATAGTAAAAATGCCAACTTTTTCACTAACATTTTGAAACAATCTTGCATAGTGAAAAACTCCCAAACCACCGGTGTGTCATCTCTTCAGGGCAGTTGCATACACTAGGGAGGCTCAAAGTAGCTGCCTAACTTCGCCTATGCCTAACTCTGCCTAACCTAGGTGTATGAGATAAGCAAGCGGATGTTGAAACTAACCCTAGTGGCGCGCAGCGCCTATGGTGAATTGAGCCAGAGTCTGAATCCAAACCTGCTTATTTCTAAACCTTTCTACCTAAACCTCGACATCCTAAACCTTAACCTCCACAGTTCCGAGTCAGCCTTTTCGAATCAGATAGCCATGACCTCTATAGATTACTCATTTGTATTTTTGAATTTCATCTCACAATTTTATATGGAATTAATTAAATATATGTGCAAGCTACTAAATAAATTTGGAAGGGTTAGGATTGTTGAAAAGGCCTTTTCAACTTCAACAATCCTAACCCTTCCAAATTTATTTAGTAGCTTGCACATATATTTAATTAATTCCATATAAAATTGTGAGATGAAATTCAAAAATACAAATGAGTAATCTATAGAGGTCATGGCTATCTGATTCGAAAAGGCTGACTCGGAACTGTGGAGGTTCACCGTTTCTTTCCCACACTGGAACCCTTGCCATCATCCCTTGCCTTTCGCTTACCTTTCACGTCACTTCTGTGGTTCGCCAATGTGTCCTCAGTGATGGACACGTCCGGCAACAACTTCATGCTCCTTAGCATGACTTGGTACCTCCTGGAGCCAGTCCTGTCCTCCTCTCGGTTGGTCTGCCTCCTGCTTGGAGGAATTGTCCAACTTTGACGTTCTTATAAGTTATGGATTTCATCCCAATTCGAAAATACTCACAGCTTAAGCAGACACTCGATGAATACAACATCGCCGGTCTTCAACTTTGTCCTGTATTCCTGAGGACGTATGATCATGCCAGCGCCATCGCGGATGTTTGGCGCGATCACTCTTGCGTCTCGTAGCCTGTGCTTGGTAATGAGGGCAGCGTAGCAACCCAGCGGATCAGGCAACTCAGAGAGGGGTGGGTGTTCTGTCTATTTCTCAGCACCTTGCCTCTCATTTTGCCCCACCAACTTACCTGGATCTGTCCCCCCGCCTGCACTAGGTTCCCCTCCATTAGGAGCGCCACCAGCCATTGCTGCGGCCTTGGCTTTCGCTGTCATTGTGATATTTGGTCAGTCCTTCTCGCTCTGAACATGATTGCCAACTTACAAGGACTTTGCATGGAGTCTCCTTTTCCAATGTCTCCCCTCTTCAAGCGGGGTACATTGGAATGTCCATTGTCCGGTATGTTCCCAATCAAAGGGTTTGTGGTGACTACCACACTGAACTGCTCGTCCTCGCCCTGCGGGTACCAGCGCCAGAATGGGTTGTCACAGGGATACATCGCTCGAGGCAGCACTGCATCCAGTGTTAGCAGTCTTCCATGTTTACACAATACTGTCACTTACAGGCGTTTCTAGCTTCCTCTGCCTCACCGTGCAGGACGTTCAGCAAGTCCAGAGCTGACAAGCTGCATCTGATGGCTTCCTCAGGCAATGTCCCTTGAGCATTGATGTCCAGCAGACGAATCTCAAACTGGGCTCGCATCTTCCTCAAGGCATCAAGGTCTAACTATGTATGCAGTATTGCAATATTTGTCAGTCATGTACTTTTGACTTATTAATTCGTTACTTACCCCAGTACGAGGCAGGTTGTAATATGGGCCGGTGCGGTCAAACTGAGCGTCAAGATCGACGGTCGCAGGGAACTTGAAGACAAAAGCCTCTCCGCTGTTGTTGACCCAGTACTCGGCATGGTCTCCCATGCCCCTCAAGGGCCGTGGGTTGTTGGCAGCTGGAACGCCTGACACTGTGTCCTCGTTGACCGCAGACGGCATAGTCGACAAGACATAGAGTGACCTCCACAGGGCTTCGTCCTGAGTGGTCAAGTCTACAGATTCATTGGAGGATGGCATGGGTGAGCAAATTTACTTATCATGAATCGGTGCAAAGTTTACAATTGACTCTCCCGACTTAGCTAGTGATATTTAAGTCTTTTGACCACCCCCTTGCACATCCATTGCGCGTGAAAACCCCAGTCTTGGTGGCCGTCTTCCTGTCATATCAGAGACAAACCCCTTATCTCTGTCTGGTCTTGTTTCGCACCGTTGCTGACACCATGCAAACAAATTTTTTCAGGCCCTTTGATCAGCGATCAGTCATGTGTGTCGTATTCTGAGGTACTTCGGGGCCCCCGATCATCACACCAAGTCAAGGGTCTATGCAGTAAGTTCTCTCCACCAGTACCCATTTTCACCCCATCTCTTCTCACTTTCAGTATGTCTGCGTCTGTATTAGATTTAGTGGATATTTTCGATGGCGAAGGAGCTTTTGTTTTCAGTCTGTGTCCAACTTTTCAGCTCACTACATGTACTAATCTCACTTTTCCAGTTGACCGTCCTGTGGGAGGCCCACCAGTTTTTCATGTCCAAACCAGTGCCGAACTTCGTGCTGTGAACGCACAGGTTGCTGGTCGCTCTGGTTCACAAGTGATGTTGGCCACTGAGGAGTTACGCAAATATCCACTCCAGCTGATCAGTAAGAAGTTTCTTATCCTTTACCATTGACTTTTCTGACCTGAAGCAGGCATGGTGAATACTATTGCGAACGACATTACTGTCACAGCTGCGTTCTCAGATACAGTTGAGATGGCAGAGTATCTTGCATGGGAGGCTCACAAAGTTGAATATGCACCTTTCGTTTCAGCTGTGGGCCGTTTGTCACAGGCGTTCCTGGGTAATACATCTTAAGCCATGGGCAGATGGTACCCGAAGAAGCTGCCCAAGTCTGTCCCTTTGTTTTCCAGAGAGACATCGTTAATTACATTGTAACTGCAATGTGATGTGACACGTGTTTTTACTTTCTCCATTGTAACCTGTCTTCTGTCCAAAGGCGTTGCAAGTAGTCTGTCCAGCGAAAGTGTCACTTCATGCAGAACATCTTTCTCGTGAAGACATGGTTTTGAACAACTTTGACAAAAGCTATACGATTGACAATTGTACTCTCTTTGCACTCTATTATTTGAGGCCCAATCCCATACTCTCCATTCCGCAAGGAAGCTAGTGTTCGGTAATCGCATCCGCTGCCAGTTGTTCCGCTAACTCCACACTTTCAGTGCACACAGTATTCACTGAGCTGTCGTATGTGAGGGTCAAGATGATACCTGGATCCCTACTTCAGTCAGTGTTCTTGTCATGCGCCACATCACGTATGTTGAAGTTGCTCGGGTTCTCATAAATGCAATCTTTAACTATCAACATGTTGCAGCTGGGGTCTCTCCCTCCCATCAAGCTGCTTGCCTTCATGACTTCGCATTCTACAATGTGGAATAATGGAGGTCCTCTCTCCTGGCGGTCGACTTAAGGAAGATTAGCATCTTGCGTCCATGGAGGCATGTGACGTACCAAAGATGAATGCCCCCTTGTCACGGAAGAGCTCGAGCAAGTGCATCACTGCAGATGCCATCGTATGACTGCTTTATTGGGACTAAGTAGTTGGTTGTTATGAGGAGAGAAATGGTATGTCTCGTCTGTTTACAACCTCATTCTTTTCATTGTAAGGCAACCGTCAGCACAAGAAAATGCGTGCTTGGCAGGTTCTGGAACAGGTTTCAAAGTTCTTTGGTATCTCAAGGCAAGTCATCATCACACATCATTGTTCAACCATGAGCATTGGATGTCTCAGTGGTAATCTACACGGTATTGAATCAGACTTGGTGTAAAATCACATGTCCCAGGCTTTTCGGTGCGTAATCTGAGTAGCCGCCTGGAACCTCCTTCCTGAGTTTCAGGTCCAGAATTCAGCGTGTCCTATTGTCCTGCCAACGGGTCAGTTTCAAATTTCGGGATCCAGACGTCAACTGACCTTTGCATAATCATGTTGACCGCTTGGATGTCTTGTTCAGTACAATCGATGATGTCATGCTTACATCCTCAAGCATGCTTGACCACCAACACGTTCCCTGTGACATCTCCTTCATTGCTTGCAATATCTGCAATTCCTCAGATCAAGGCATTCGGTGGGGCATAAGCCATTGGATCTTCCCAGAAGATCGTATAGGCATGCCTCCAAGGGGGAGAGACGAGATCAGGAGACACATTGTATGTCTTGCGATTCTGGCTTGTGCCTATTATGTTCTTGTTGTGTCTGAGATAATCCACCCAGTGAAGAACTTGCAGGTGGGATATGTGTGTGAGTGAGGAGACGCCCTCTTGTAACGGAATGGGCACAATGTAGGGAGTCTGAGCGGCTGTGGCATACAGGAGTCCCAGGAATTTCTTTGCATACATCTGTCCAATGAACCACTCAGTCAATACACCAGGAAAAACAGTTGAAACGTCTTACAGGCACATGCTGTTCGATTTTCTGTTTCTGTTTTTCGATACTGAAGAAGTTGTGTGGCATGGGAGTAGGGGGCAGATGGCATGCTCGCGCATTAATGATGGTATTGTATGGACATTCTGTGTTTGCACATTGATCTGACAGCCGCCACATAACCTTAGAACGATCCACCACAGTCTTCATTGGAAATCTGTGATCCCACTCAATGACAAGGGTGCGATTATCTCCATCCGCTACATTATGCCACAACGTGGGGTATAGCCTTGCACATGGTTCCTTCAGGAAGGTGGACGAAGTGTAGATGTCCCAGCCCTGTCGCTCGATAGATCTGATGACTTGTCCCTGTGCTGTCCATAGCACCGAATGATTCGTCATTGCCATTCCTTTTGATGTCCACAAAGGATACAAAACGGTGATGCCTCCTGGAGTCATGACAGTCATGTTGGCAGTGGTATGTGAAGATGCGATGACTTTGAAGATGTCTTCTGTCAGGGCTTCCGATATGGTAATCCTCAAAGGACCACGTTGAAATTTGCAATGGGAGCTCATGACCTTGGCATAAGAGTAATGGATTTGGGTGTTCTGCAGAGTTTCATAATGCAGAGTGTCCATAACAAAAGCAGCCAGCGAGAGACTGCGATCGGCAGGAACAAGGATATTCAAGGTCGTTGGATGCTCACCATCACAGCGTAACATTTGGATGGCACAGGCGCTATTAATGACTGCACAAGATGCGTGCATGATAAACTGAAACTCTGCCATATGCTCGCCGATGAATGGTCTCAAAATGCTGCAGAACCGTGCAACGACACAATCAACACCCACACGTCACACCTCCTGGCTTGTCCCTTGGAGGGCCAGGATATCAGTGAGCAGTGGCAGGTACTGGTACACCATCTGCAAGAGTGGTGCATGGTTGAAGACTGCAAGAGCAAGTACTTAGTGAGTTGGCTAAATGACTGAGTGGTCGATGTACATTCTGTAGTTGTGCTGTTCATGGTTCGTCTTACAGGGGCGTAATGGTGAGAGCGATCCATTTGGCCTGCTGGTATAACCCATCTGCCTGACCTCACAGTCAACAGATAATAATTTTACAATTTGACTTCTCTAAGACTCCCTGTTTTTCTGGCAGACGATTTTGACCGAGTTAATTGTCAGTGTGTCTTCAATGTCGATCAACTCAAGATACAAATGAAAACAAACATGTTTCACTCTAGGAGGAAATTAAAATCACATGTGAGAAAGAACAAAAAAATGCCGATCATTCTTCGAGACAGGAGACATGTATCTGACATTGTCATCATGGCAAGGAACGCCGTCTCAGACAGTCGTACAAGCTCTCACTCGTTGGTACAAGCAAGGCGTGATTACACTGCTCATTATCGGCCCTCGATCAAAACTGAAACAAAGATTGATATCTTTATCTGAATTTCTTTGGGGGTGTTGAGAGAAGGGGGCGAAATACACAATGATGATACAGATTATCTAATGATACACTTCCAACCTCCGAATGCGCTTTGCAAAAGACAGTCAATGACACATCGTCAGTGGTTCCCTGTGAGGGATCATGGACTCTTGGATGTCGAAAACTGAAATGGCTCGCTAAATGAAGTGAACGTCAGTCATACATATATTGCTACACGGTGGAACTCACCCTCCATGTGCCCATATCAAATTCAAAAACCAACTCCCATTGTGAGACGCCATCAATACGATCTTGGCTCGATGGTCATTCACACAAGACTGCAAGCATTAGGTTGGAGCATACAGAAAGGGTTCACAAACTCACATATGACAGGCTCTCTGTCTTCTGTTAACTCGAATGCACAGATACCATTGTGGAACAACGACGATAGGTAGTACAAGTTTTCTACTGACTGACCGAAGTGACTCAGATTGATTATGAAGCGGAATATGTTCACAGGGCCTGAGTTTTCCAAAATATTAATCATCTGGGACAAGATTAGCACGCGAGTGTGTCTATCGACGAGTGGAGCACTCACGTTCACTATGATATCCATTTCTCTGTGACCAAGACAGAATACGTCAGGCATTCCGGTAGGTTCAATAGACATTTTGATGATATGTAGACTTTGATGTTGATGAAGGAGTGGTATTGTGATGCTTCTCGTGCAACGTCTCATCAACTTGGAGGACACTGTGCGAGAACGAGCTGTAAGGCTGTAAGGTACAGTCCTTGGTATCACGTGCTTACCACCAAACTCTGAAAAGGGGCCAGACCCCTTCGATGGTAGAATATAAGGGTCGATGTTCGGATGGAATGATTGAAACGCCTGAGAGTAGGGAAGAGTTGGGAACTTCTGGTCGCAAGGTAATCGAAAGTTAATCAAGAGTCATCCAAGCACAGATCAAGACACTCACATTTGGGCATCATGATTCAGGACGCATACAGACAAATGTGAGCCTGTCGTCCTTCAAGCTTACAGAGATCCACAGAACTTTGAGAGACACCCTCCATTTGAGGTCTACCATCGGCCACTTGCCCATCGTAAGTCCAACTTGCGTTTCCTTCAATGAGATGCGCTGTAAAATGCCCAGCCCCACTGTAGATAATACCTTTCAGATGGTAAGTTGCTCTCTCTTTTTGACAGGGAAGCACTAAGGTGGGAGAAGGGACGACCACCATCTGACCTGCGATTCCAAGCTCAAGGCAGATGATGGGGGGAGGATCAGCTAGAACAAACCCCCCTGTTGAGGTCAAGACTGCATATTCAGTCATCGCGGCCTGTTTGTTGTTTTGGTGAGCGAACCAGAGTTCCATCCAAGCCTGCAAAGAGAGAATGGTGTCGCTGTTGTCAAGCCAGTGCAAGGCACCACAATATGTGGGTAAGTGGAGGTGGGCGTCCTCTGCAGTTTGCTCACAACTGGGCTGACCATCTATCACAAGCCGGAGTTGAGGGTCTGGGCACATGTACTCCAATATTGCGCAAGCGGCTGTGAGATGGGGTCCGAACTGGGGGAAAAGACTGGAGTTGAGACCATTGAGAAGGTCCCAGTAGGAGTTGCGAGAATCATCAAAGAGCTGAGGAGAAAAGAGTGTTGTGTCCCCCACAAGCAATCTGTCGAATGACTCCACAAGGTGATGTGGAATGGGTGTGACTGCACCCCAAGATGATTTCCATGGTTCGGATGCATGATGATAAATATGGAACAGAATCATGAAAGTGGTATCATACGCACATGACCAGTTTGTCGAAGACCACCTGCATCCCGCTGAACTGGACACAGCGAACTCTATTGAATCTGAACTCAATTGAAGGCGTTTTGATGGAGGGAGGGACAATGCTGTCCACGTTGTCCTGACACGTTTCTTGACACATTCAGGTTTCTCGATCTGATGGGGTACGGACACGACTGAAACAGTTGCAGATTGATTGATAGTGCACGAGATACTCATTGGGCATCTCTGCTGTGCACCACATGTGAGGCGTTGTCATTTGGCCTTCGTTTTTCTGACATCTACCATATCATCACATCCTGCATCAGCGCTGCGTTTTTTTATTCGAACTGGGCTTGCTGTTTCCTCCTCAAAGCGTGCTGTGGGCACATAGCGTCCCCATCGGCCCTCACTTTCTGCATCTGGCAGAACCACAAGTGAGCCTGACCGATATCCATATGTAACCATTGTGTTGTGTTCTAGGGCATCAAACCGGGATACTTCATGCAACAAATCGGTTGGTATCTGTTTGTTCAGTTGTCGCAAGCTCACCAGTTGGGTTATACATAATCCTTCCCGCGTTCAAGCATGTGAAGCTGCTACATATGCTGCAAAACCACCTTCATGAAGATTAATGATCACACTGGGTAGCATTTTCCCCTGCGAGGAGTGGCCTGTGACTGCGAATGCAGGCTGGATTGGTATCTGATTCCGAGTCACACGCACTTTCTTCTGCGATCCGTTGCAATCTATCAACATCATAAACATCCATGTTGAAGGTAGAATAGGAAAAAACTCCCATTGGCAATCCACTCAACTGGAATTTGCAGTGAGTGAACTCAACCAAGACACAAGTCGCATAACTGAAGCCGTGGGAACATGTTTTGGTGTAGATCTGGTGCACAGTACCTTGGGCTCCATTGGTGATTCCAAGTTCAGTCGAAACATTCCGAACTCGCAAAATGACAGGCATACCAACGGACAATGTTGTGAAACCTGGCAGTGTGCTCGACGTCTTTAATGCTGTGACATTCATGTGCAACAAGTTCTTTCTCATCTCAATCGTCATGTCCTTGCTCAATTTGTCTAGTGCAGCACATACCACCAATGTATCCCCAGACACAGCTTGAGCCTTGCATGTGTTTAGCACCTCACAGAGTTCATTGGTACTTACAACAGCTGTCGCCCACGTGTGGTCGAGGGTGGCCAAGTCAACACCATCTGGACGGTATGAAGTCTTCATTATTCTAGAGTTGAAGAGCTCTACGTCGTCCTTGGTACATTGCCTCATTCTCAGCCGACTCACTGCATGTCCATATTCAACATCCTCCTTCATTCTCTGCTGCTCAGACAGGGTGATGACAACATTTACTGTTTTCCAAGCCAATTGCCCCAGCCTCTTTTGTACTTCCGCATCAGTCTGTCCGGCATATGGAGCTATTGGGGAGTACAGTGGACTGCCACCAACAGGTGGGAACTGATAAAAGTCACCTGCAAAGATGATTGTAACACCCCCAAACCAGGCATTGGGTTTCTCTTTAGCATAGCGGAGGGCATGGTCGATCTGCGCCAAGAGTTGCAGGCTCAAAAGCGAAACCTCATCTATCAGTAAGTATTCCACATTTTTCCATTCTTCCCAAAGCTGTGTCCAGCTTTGAACACTTATCAGCACCAAATAATCCTCGCCTGCAGCACCTGCCTCATGGTTCCCCTTGCCTTTTTTCACAGATTTGATCTTCAATCCTAGGCCTTTGTGTATGGTCATTCCGTCAATCAACAAGGCAGCAGATCTGGTAGGGGCCAAGAATCTAATCAGATGTCCACATCCATAATGTTGCATAACAGCTTGCACTGCCTTCACGACGTGAGTCTTTCCTGTACCTCCAGGACCTGTCATGAGCATGGTGAGTGGCTCCACTGGATCTGTACTGGCATTCTTGTTGACATATTTTGCCAGGAAATGTGTCGTGATTATATTGAATACTCTCCACTGCGCTGTGTTAAGGTTGAAGGAGGAGCTGATCTCATGAACTACATCCCGCGCTGACTGCGTGGCTGGTTCATGGTGAGATGTGGTTGGGGTATCCGTAGAACGACAAGGTGTGTTTTGCAAGCTGTCATTGTGAGCTGTCCTCAGTTGATTCTGTAGGTTGTTTTCCATTCGAGGGGCCACATCATTCGCACACTGGTTTTCTGGATTCAGGGCATTCTGTCATGTAGTAGCTATCCTTTCTTCATGCCCCTTCACCTCACTTTTCCACAGCTTAGACAGACCAATTATCGTTTGGTCACCAGGATAGACGTCAGCGGCAGGAGATTTGGAGGCACTCTGGTTCCTGCTACCATCAAACCATCCAGATTGTTGCAGCTCGAGGACGGCTTGATGCAAGCGAAAGTCAGCCTCAGATCACCGAGTTGTATCCAGTGGGAAAACAAAGTCGAGTTCATCGTCAAGTCCTTGCATAGCCACAGACGCAGTAAGGGCCTTGCTTTCAGCAGTAATCTGTGTGCGTTTTCTCAGTCTTTCTGCATCTCGCTCATCTTCACACTCATGAACAGCTTCCCAATTTCTCAAGACCTTTAGACTTTTGGGTGCAAACTCAAACAATTCATAACATGAAACAGGATCCTGATTTGCTGCTAAAAGGTTGGCGGACACACTGAACGGTTTAAAGTGCGCGAGTGCGAAGAGTGCCCACATTCTGGGATCGGAGGCTCATGGAATCGACATCCCGACAACACGGGGAACAAGCTCGGTATCGCCATCGCCTCGCTCTTCATTAGTATGCTCAATTAACACGTGTGTCTTACAGGAAGGATGACCAGTTTTAAGTGCATGCCTTCGGAAAACACCAAGGCGAGTCTCAAACGTGTTTTTGTTTTTGGCACTCACGCTGTTGTTTTCCAAGCGCATGCAATGACAAAATTCATAGAAATTCATGTGACAGAGTGTCGGCACAATAAATGTAGTGGTGTATTTGGTTTGCTTCAACCAGATTACCCTCGTCATCAGTCGCTATTCGCATGCGCACATGTTCTGGTTCGTCGTTGTCCCGTGTGTAGTTGAAATCCATGTCTCGAATACCTGATGTTTGTTTTAACCAAGGGTAACGCTCCTTCAGGTAACAGATCAGAAGCGAGGAAAGGATTGGCGAGGTCTCGTGAGACAATATACCATTGCCATAACCTTGAATGTAACAGACTGCCTGTTGGGCGTGGACTTGTTGTTGGCCGTTGAACTGGGATAAACACTTATGAAGTAAGTCCTTGGCACTGCTAGCCAGAGCAACACCAGGTTCAGTGGGAGGAATGCGTGCCATGGCACGGGATAGTAAGGACAATACCTCATACATTTTCACATCCATCTTCGTAATGTAGTCTGAGATATAGAACATTGCAGCCTTTGCTCCTTGACCTGATAAAATGCACTTAATGTCATGATTGTGTCTACAACATACAAGTATATATGGGTTGAAATAGTTGACATTGGCATCACGACACATTAGTACAACAGAGTTGGTGTCTGGATCAAATGATGAAGCTTCAACAATCTCGTGGGGGAACAAGAATCGACAGCGATTATCGTTGCCATACTTATGACAGACTGGACAGCACCTATGACGTTGGAGAACTTCACCACAGCATTTAATTTCCATGACATAAACTGTGTTCCACTCCTGTATCTCCTCCAAGGGCGCGAGTACGTTAGGAGGATAAGGAGGGCGCTGCATGCGTGGTTCGAACTTTGGGTCGATCTCGTCTTCTGTGTCAGGCAGGTGATGGTGAATAATCTGCTCAAAAAAAGCAAAAAACTGATGTTGATACTCAGTGGAGTCATGCAGTCGGTCATGCAACACCGATGGGTTGAGACCGCCTTCAAGCCAGATTAGAAAATGTCCATGTAACAAACCACACTCCATGAACTCTGACATGCCATAGAAAGCGCGTATGAAACAAGAATGCCTCCGGTTTCCACTGAGCAATTCAAATCGAAGTCCCAACCGAAGAGCAAATGAAACAAGGACTGGAAACAAAATTCAAAGAAGTCTGCTGCAGCCACGGGATCTTGAGCCAATCTGAGAGCTCGCTCGTGGCCGCTGGGCATCACAGGAAACCGTTGACTGAGATCGACAGTTTTATCACCAAACATCACCTGAAAAATGGGGCTGTGTGAAGGGCTGGGATTAAAGGTGAAGAAGATATGGAGAAGGCCAAAATACCAATAATAATTACATATTTCGTTTCAGACAAAGATTTTTGATGCCTGTGAGCCAGGAATACAAGCAGAGAGGGTGTTGACCTGCTGCAAAAGCTGGAGAGCATTTCGTTCATCAGGCATGGGATTTGTCAGCTTGCGTTCTTGTTCCAACTTCACAGCCAAACGCTCAAGCAGTGAGGGGGTGACACTCGTTAATTTCCGTGCCACGTCGTCAAAGTTAGACTTTCCCACTGTAAAATAAGTTTGAAGATGACCTTGTTGGCATTGCAAGATATTCAATAGCATGAAGATGAAGCTATTGTGGTAATGAAAACTACACTCACATATAGACAACATATATTTTGCTTGTTTCTTGAAAGCTAACGCAGATGGCTGACTCGCGATTTCAAATCCACCAAGACCATATGGAAAAAGTGTGGGATACAATCCAGGAAAATAGGATGGGTTGTGATATTCACCTACAGGTAGCGCTATGTGGTGTATCACCAGGTCGGGACACAACTCACAGTCATCTCTGGGAAGTAGATTGCGGATGGCAGATGCCACAAAACTCTGACCCGTTGATTTGTCGCTCTTGGGATCAGCCACACCCATTTTTTCTAGCATGAACAACTGTCCATCGATTTCGGTGACAGGGCTGTCTGTGAATAACGTCCCAGGATGCTCACTGAAACCAGCCGACTCAAGTTGGAAAACGGTATTGGCATTGAGTTCACGGTCCTCAACCACGCGCAATTCCAGACCAGGCATGGGACCATCGTCAGGATACAGAGACATTATTTCTTCGTCCAGGGGGATGTGTGCATACAGACAATTGTGGTGACGCAACCAGATCAGAAAAGACCATATTTTGTGTTTATGAACACGGAACAATGAACCAAACCGTTTGGGATCAAATTTCTCAGGTCCGATAAAAACAACACTAAGGAAACCGTTGACATCTGCAGGTGTGCGAGGCAAGATGGTGGCAGTTGACACCATGTTCATCTCATGCGCGCAAGTATTCCCATGAAAAACTCTGGGCTGCGTAGGATCTGAAGATTGAAACAATCAAGTGACGTGTGCTGTGATACAATACAGTGTGCAAACCTTTTCCTCCACCCACATGAGGTCGGCAAATTGCATAGGCAATGTGCCACTATACAAATTGTTTGCAAGTGCCAACTGCGGCATTTTACCTTTCCCCAAAGATGACCGACAATCTGGACAAATGTTGATTGCAACGGCTTGGCCTGTACTGGGATCAAACTCGACCCCACTTTTCTCTAACATGAGACCGTCAAGAGTCTGGTGCCCGAAAGTGAAAGCAGAAGACATCGACTGCAAAATGCAGTGCTGTATAATGAACGGATCTGCCAGCCGAAGAAGTTCCATATTGTACTTGCCAAGTTCCAGCAAGATGTCAAGAAGGACACACCTTGATTCATATCTAGAACAAACAGTGCAAACAGGTGGTTCAGACCATTGGGAGCCAATGTAATAATCGCGCACACACTGGAGAATGACATCCTGAGGGATAACACACGGCCATTGCTGCTCGCAAGCCTCACGAATAGCATGGATGGAGGCAAGGGACTCTTGTTTCTTCACCAATTGATCTAACTTGCTGCGCTGGATTTTCACTTCTTTTGCGGACAGTAGGGTGCAGGAAGACAGTCCATGACAGCAGCCCCAAATTCAGCAGACAAGATGCGAACCACGATGTCACCATCCGTGAACAGGGACACATCGAGAAACGGCAATAGTGCAGTAATTGTATTACCCATGGTGATGGCGCTGGCCGTGAACAATTGCAAAGCACGGTTTCGTATAGCATGCGCAAGCCCATTGCAAGCTTTGTGAAGGGTTTGGGTTTGTATCAGAGCACGGACACTTTCAGGCTGCTGATGGATGGATGAGAGTATGTCGGGTTTCTTCAGAGCATGAAGGGCACGGGACAAGTCAACCAAAGACGAAGTTAGCCACGGGATTTGCAATGATGTAGAGGCTTCAACCATTGTCCGTTCTACGTCGATAAAAGCCATGAGTGAGGGGGGACGGCGTATAGAGGTTGCAATGTGGTCACCATATACATCACAGAAATAAGCTGCAATTCGACTGCCCCGTGATGGTATACAGCCCACAGGCAACGACACACATGACAAAAGCGCGGACAAGTCCTCACCATTCATGAGTGAAAGCTCCTGACACTTTGCGAAAAAGTGAGCCAAGACAACAGCAATTGTGTCTTTCTTGGTGCAGCATGAAGATTGGCGAACCACAAGACTCTTGGCGATAGAGACCAATGTAGGAGCGGGCAAGGCCTGTAAATTATGCTGATATGAGGCGTCGTCATAATGAAACCATGGAGGATCATCTTGTCTCAATTTCGCTATGCACCCAGCTGTGGCAGAAAAACGAACATTGGCAATTTGGAATCGACGGAAAATGCTACAATGGGTATAAACCTCAGATTCAAAATATGAGCATGGAAATGTCTCGCGATGACCGTCCATAGCAATGCACAAGGAGGTGCTGTCAATACAACTGTAACTGTAGGATTAAGGTGTCTACAATGCGCACACGTAGTGTAGTGAGACGACAGAGAGTGCTGTAACCACGAACAAAATTGGTGAGCTGACGCGTACACAGCAGAATGGAACTGAGGGAAATACAGGGCATCATAATAGAGTGGGTAAGTTGAAACATCATGAGGGGTAAAGTGGGGTGGGCAATCTCTAATGTCCAGGACACGTGAGAGAACAGACGGTTGTTTGGTCAAGAACAACATTGCTGGGGGAGAAGATCAGCAGAACGAAAAGAAACTGGCAAGGAAAAGTTCATAGAACTTACCAAGTTCAAGGACGCCAGCGAAAAGAACAGCGAAAATGGATCAGAAGGAAGGAGCCGGGGGAGGGATAGTTATACACCGGCCAAGATTCACACGCGCAGCACGCAATGTCTCACATCATCAGTCATCACAAACGAGAAGTGTCAGGTATGTCAGGCCAAACACGTAAGCAGCAGAAATTTTGTGAGAGAATGGCTCGTTTGCGTCTGACAAAACCCTCTCTACTCCGTAGAGTCGGGGACAGCGCTTCAGCTCGAGTGAGATAACGGGTATCGACTGCGTCAACACATCATACAAGCGGTGCGAAAACAGGCATCACTATAATACAACATGCCTGGGTAATATAAACGTCCGAAAAGTGTAGACAAGCTTATAGATGAACATAATCGAGATGTGCATGTAATAATTAACATTTAAGTCGCAGCTTCTTCTTCGTCGGCTTCTTGTTGTGAAGCCTGAGAAGTTGGGTCAGTCTTGTTCAGCCAGATATCCGGGCGAAAGAAATTGAGGGTGTAGATAGCGAGAGCGACCATTACACCATCGAGCCAATCTATCGATGATAAAGTTATCAACGTATTCCTGGCGAAAATGGATGACGTACCTGAGTCGTGATGACTGACCCGAACCATCCACCAGCGAGCTGGGCAGCAATTCCTCTTAACATGATGTTCGCACCCTATCTCGATGAAGTGAATGTTACACGAAATGATAGATGATGTACATACCGTTGCAGCACTTGTCCCCTGGCTAACGGTACGGGCAGCGGATGCGCCTCCAAGAGCTTGTACGACCTGACAGATAACATCCTGAGAGTTGGGAAGATCAGAAGAATGAATACCACTTGAATGTATGATACTAACAAATGAACAAAATATGATTGTATCTGGACTAGATGAGTAACTGAACGCTAGCAGCATGTGAACAAGACTAACATATTTTGGGGGTCAGACGGCTAAACTGAGGACTAACTTGACTGATTATCTTGCCAAGGATGATAAAGTTGGCTGCAACAAGGGGAGTAGGTGCTACGATAGTGCACACAAGCCTGCCGTGGAAAGGGTTGAGTGGGGATGTTAATGATTACTTCTGGATGGAACACTGACTGTATCTCATACGGAGTTATGAGCTTTGGGCTTTGGCTCGACCATAACCTAGCACTCCATCCAGGATACCGGCCAATGTCGCAGTTGGAAGCATCCACCAGTGTCTAAACCGGAGTGCCTGGCCCAGGTGGAGAACTGAATATGTCAAGTCATGATATGTGCAATCAGGATATTAACTGGACCACGAGCACGTTCTGCAGTACACCCGAGTTTATGGCTCCCGAAGTACTTGTTGTTCTGAGGATTGAACTGACGTTGAGGCAGATTCTGCTGGAGTAACGGTACGGCCGCACCGTAGATTGGTGGGCATTTTGTTTTTTGACGTATGAGATGTTGCTCGGACGATTGGCTTTCCGTGGTGATGACGAAGATGAAATCTTTTGATACCATCTTGGAGGACAAACCTCTACATCCCATCACCATGCCATGCCGAGAGATGCTATTGTGCTCTGCTTTGCATGTTGACCCGCCTTTGACGCATAGACAGTGGCGGCAGCTGACTGAATGTTCTGGTCGCTCGTTCTTACTGTGAAGATTCAGTCGTGTTTCAAACCGTATGATATCGAGGCGATACCCACACTTACTGTAAACTTCCACAGAATGTGACCTCTCACGTCGCTGAGCTCTATCTTGTCCATCACAGAAGCGTTAGCCTGAGGCTTTGCTTTGTCTTTGCCTTTGCGAGTGGCAGCGGCCTTTTCCTCATTGGCTTGCTGCTCCCTAACCTCATCGAGCACAACGCTGTTGTTGTTGTTAATGTCGAGGAATTTACCGTCATTGTCTCCCATCTGTACAACGTTGCATGCGATTCGTGTCTTGCTGCCTGTTGTCACTTTCTTCTGCGACTTTGAGGATCCGGCTGCTGGCACGGGTGTATCAATGATTTCCACTTCGTCGTCGTCATCTGCATTGGCGACTGGCAGACGCCCAGCTGCTACGTTCTTGATAGTCGTGAAGACACCTATTGCTGGAAGTAAGATTGTGTACATGCCGATTAATCGTAACTCACCTTTATTTGCAGATAAGAATTGTCCTAGCATATTCCCCTTCCCCTCTCCGTGATCGACCATCAAGACGTCGACAGTTCCCAACGCCACCATGTTGTAGACGAGGACCCCCTGTGCTTGGCCTAGTCACCATGCACGTACAATGATCTGATTCACCAGCATGCGTGACCAGCATTGGTCCTGGCTTATCGTCAGTATCCCAAACATACAAAGCATCTACGTGAGTGAGACTCACAGAGAGAATGGTAATGCTGGCAGCCGTAAGATTGAGGCCAATGGCGCCAACGTTCGAAGATATCAACATCCTGGCCGCAGGATCGGTGCTGAACTTTTGGACGGTTTCGTTCCTCTCCTCGATACCGTGCCCTCCGTGTATGATGAGCGGCACAATATTGTACAACTGTAGCACCGACACAAGTAGGGGGGCCATCATAGGAAATTCCATGTATACGAGGATCTTGCGCTTGCCCATAGTCATGAGGTCAAGCATCGCGCGTTGACCTTGCCCGTGATCGTGTTATTGGATTACTGAGGCACATATCCATCACTTTGATCCATCGGATTTGCGTCTGGCGCTGAAGCAGTAGACTCCTCGACGTTGACCGCCGTCTGCAAATCTGCGCCTTGCACAGTGTTGGTATTCCCATCCTCGATGTCAGAGTTGAGGGTGGTATGCAAGCAAGGTGATTATTCTGATTGACGCGTTGGTAAGACATCTCAAAGCTGCTGCACGGAGTTTGGACTTATTCGGGAATATCCGGTTCACCACTTAAGCCCGAGGCTGGGCATCATTAATTAGCGATCTTTTCCTTCTTCCACCATGTAAGTACCATCGCATGTTCCTTAACATATTAGTGGGTTTTGTACGCTTAATTCTCGACTGCGAGTGATTGTAAGCACAATATGTGCGACGGTCGCAAAGTCGCGAGGAACAGTTTGGCGCATTTGCCTGACCTTACCATTACTTATCGTTATTGTATCAAATGTGATTCTTCCTTATGAAAATTACTGCCAATATTACACGCTTGGCTGCATCACAGTGTATATGCCTTGAGGTTTGCGCTAATCACTTTTCTTTTTGAAAGATCTGATTTTGCGCAGCGGTGAGCAGCAAGTTACGTCGGAGCTTCAACTGACTTCGAATTCAGAATTCACTACTTAGGCGGCGAATTCCCAGTTTCTGAGTCTCTTCTCCCCTACATGCGAGCTTTCAGGATATTTGTAGTCCTTTGGTAGTTTTGTATTAGTACTGTATTACCTGTGTTACTGTGTTACAGATTCGCTCAAACCTCACATTTTCGCGCTGAACGAGTTGTATTCTACGGAGCACTATTGTCCACAGTTGGGTCCATTGTCGTTGTGCTGTGGCGTTTGCATTAATCACGTGAGAAAACGACCACAAAATGGGATTCACTACAAATAGGCTCGACGGTCGAGTGCAAGTACTTTCTGATTTCTCTCTCTCCACTAGTTAGTTCGTTAGTAACTTAGTTAGTTTGGACACTCGTACTATATTTGATAGTATTAGAAACAACCTAGGCAAAAACCGCTAGGGTATACCCACATTTAATATAGACTTCAGACTCGTTACAGTAGCAAGCCGGCCCCACTCGTCGGATCAATGTCTAAACGGGCAGCGACTTTCGCAATCGCTCCAGAAGCGCGCACCAAGCGCGCCAAATATATTGATGCAAGAAAGTATCTCGATACAGAGGCAGACGTCGATCTGGAGGGCGGGGAAACCGAGGGTATAGAGGATGAAGATGGTAAGTCGTTGTATATTGTCTTTGTTTCCAGTGAAGTTCTCATCTTCCTGTGCAAAAGACTGCTCCTTTATAAATGACCACGATTCTGAGGATGGTCACGCTGCAGCGACATCGTCGTGCCCTCTGCAAGACGAAGCAGCATGGGGCATCCTAGAGGAGTACCTCACCTCGGAAATGAACTTTCCTCAAATGGAAGCCAAACTTGTCTCACACCTGGGCTCTCGATATCATGAAGAGGACTGGACAGAAGCAACGCGTACATTATTCTCGGCTGATGAAAACAATGTTCAGGCTTTGGCAAATCTTCGCGCCGTCAAAGCTCGACACATCTTGCCAGGGAAAGTTGCGGCCCCCTCGAGGGGGTCAATCCATCAGTCTGTATGTGCTTGGTTCGACAAGGTAGCAGATATCGAGAGCAGGTTTACCTCATGCTCTGGGCCGTCACGAGTCGATGTTTCATCACGACTAGTTCCTTCGTCCAGCGAGGTCGCACGCCAGACTATCAAGCGGTTTATTCAAGATGAAATCAGCTCTAGCCATGCATACCACCTTCTGGAGGTGGAATTCACAGACAACCCGACATCGTTGGCTCACTGGGAGTCAGTATTGGATGCGATTGTGGATGCTGTTACTCGTGAGGCAAGACTCCAAATACTTGACACGCGAGCATTCCACGTAGTCGAAAGTATCTCGAGCGCAGCGTCTGCAGCAGTCTCGGACCAATCGTCTAGAGAAATAGGAGTATTCGAAAAGCCAGTATCAAGTACACAAGACGACGGGATGGCGTCAGCGTGTGACCTTCCGACGTGGCTTATCACCGTGCCTTGTAAGTATATATCTCCTATCAATCTGTTATATTCTAACACCAATTTTTAGTTTCAAAAACATCTTTTTTAGCCGCACAGTTGAAAGGCAAGGGTTTCGAGGTCTACACGCATTCAACGCTCCCAGGCCGTCTATGCGTCAAGGCCGAAAATACCGTCGTCATAAGGAAGGCATGGCCTTCCACTCACACAAATTGCTTCTTCGACGTTATTTTTGTTCCTCGAGAGGATCAGATCCATAGCAAACGCAACTTGACAATCCCTGGTTGGTATCGACCCATACGTGGTCAATATCGGCATGACGTAGGATATGCGTATTCGTATGATCCCCAAACCGATATCATCACGCTGTTAGTCGCATCCAGGGAGGGTACCAGGCCGGGAAGTCGGCAAAGACTCCCACGTGCCGCGCCTATACAATCCTCCCAACGACATCTTAAACTCTGCGGGTCGCAACAAGACTTACCTCCATGGCCTTTTGGCGCTCAAACTGCACAGAAATGCAGTTTTCGAGATTCCAATTCCCGCTCCAGAGAGCATTATACTTCACCAGGAGTCGAGATGCAATCCCGCGTTCGTGCAATCTACATTGCATGCATATGCCGCACAACATTGGATAGAAGGTGATTTAGTAATTGTTAGGGCGGGGGAGATGTTTGGCTGCACCGCGAAGATTCAGTGTGTTGACATGTGCACCCGATCGGCATCGGCGTACATGGAGGAATCGGTGCATATTGAGAACATCTCACATGAACCAATCATGTTCGCCATCTCCGATCTCGAAAGGAAATTCCGTGTGGGGGACAGCGTTCGTGTGCTCGACGGTAGTTCAGTGACTTCACAACTCAAAGGAAAAACTGGAATGGTTGTTCAAGTCGACGAGAATACGGTTGATATACTCGACCAGTCATCCGAATTCGAAGTAAGTGATTGCTCAACTATCGTATCATCATCACTAATATTTATGTCAGTTCACCGTTGCAATCGATTCGTTGGCGACGTTTGTTGGGGACATTAGCAGACACGTTTTCGCAAATATATCACACGACCATGACACCCCGATGAAAGGTGATCACGTTGTTGTAACCGAGGGCTTCTATGTACGTGAATTTGGGGTGATCTCCAAAGTCGAAACGAAGAGCCAGACACTTGCATTCTTTTCGGATTCGTTGCATCAACACATTTGGGTTCCAATAAGGATGACGGCCTTCCATCCCAATCCGACCGCCCTTCGACATACTCACGAGCGCGGATACGATGTCGTAGCTGGTGATATCGTTCAAGTCGTTAGAGGTGACCCACTCTGCGCATCTGGGACGGTACTGCAAGTGAATCTGGACGATAAAACGTTAACATTCAAAGACACGAGATTAGAAGAGGTTAGTCCTCGCTGATTCTATCAATCCAAGTTTGATAATAACGATCATAGGTCACCACCTCCATAGTGCATGTCGCAAGAATTAGTGGGCGGGCGGATCGTGATCCCATGCAGCACCTTCTTGGCAAGGAGGTATTCATTATTCAAGGCCCTATGAAATCATTCCGAGGGACCTTGTATTCGCTCTCGCAGGATACATGCGTGGTTGCAGTTCAAGGTCGGAAGCAAGAATTCTCGCGAGCTCACGTTGTCAGGTCAGAAAATACCTTGCTTACTTCAATTTGTTCGCTACTCACGCATACATGCAGCTGGAAGGGTGTTCTCCTCACCGGTGTTTACTTACCTCCGCGTCAGCTAAGGGAATTTCTCAGATTAGCTCGGGGTTCCTTCATTCAGCCTCCGCATATTATACCACCTCAAACTCCTCGTCACTCTCCTCCTCTTGATGTCTCACATGTCGATCAGACCATTCCTGCTGTAGAAGTATCGGTATGGGATGCCCCCATCGACTCGTCGGTGATAGATCGGTATCCATCCACAGGCTTCCACAATGACCGATCTGATGCTTGGTCATTTAATGAGGCTGATAGGGAAGAACGCCAATTGCATCCTCCCAGTGCAAGTGCGTCCTCTTATAGTATGCTTCATTCATTCCACATTTTGTTCGTAGTCACTCATCGATTGCAGCAGACAATCTCACTGCAATTTTACACAATCCCCTGATCGCTGAGTTGTGCTATAATTGGCACATGAAAATGCGTGTAGCAAACCCATCATCTGATTGGGGATCCTATCTTAACCGGATCGTTGACACTGTTGTCCCGGACCCATTTCTCCTCCAGGAAGGACCAGTGAAAGATGGTGAAATCCTGATCAGGTATTCCTCCAGAACAAAAAATAAGGGGATGAAGGAGGATCCAATTCCCATCAAATATCTTTTACCAGAACCACCGACAGGAAAAAACAAGAAGTTCACTTTGATACGAGGCGACCTCATGGGGAGCATTCATACAACAATGTCTGCCAGGAAGGACCAGGAAGATATAACTACAATGGAAGGGAAGAAGTTTACCCGTGCTGATACATGTATGATTATCAACAAAAATTAGACAATGCAATGTGTTCCCTACACATCGGCGGTTTCTGAATTTTTCTGCAAGCTAGACTTGAATCAAAATGGGATTAATGAATAAGGGACTTTGAATTCGAATTTCGACATTGGAACAACGACAAATTGAGATGAATGGTGAAATGACAGAGCAAAGTACCACATTTTGACACAGATTTCGAGCCCTATCTGAATAGATAGGAACATTTGAAGTTTTCCACTATGAAAATGACAATGCAGATACGAAAATTCGGAATCCAATTGTATCCATAAATAAATATGAAATTTGAGCGCAGAAAATATTCTGTAAAATATTATATAATGACTGGCATTGGATATCAATGAAGGTATAGTCTGGTGATCTTGCAGTGAGCTGGGCTGTATTGTTTCAAACCTATTTGTGATGTCATTTATGACCACAGCAAACCTGGCGGCCGAGGATGATGCTGGCAAGGAATGTAACCTTCCACGAAGAGGGGCCATCGTCATCGTCGTTATCATTCTCGACATCCTCCTCATCTTCATACTCATCCGCCTCCTCTGCAGCCAGATCAAGGTAGGGATTTTTTAACTACGGTAGCTGTTTAGTATATGAACTTGAAGGTATCAAAGTCATTTCATTTCTGCTTACTTTGGCTGGTCTATGCGAACTTTGAATGCACGCAGTGGACAATTGCCTGTCAGCCATGGAAGAATTGTTGGAAGTATAGGAGGCCAGATGTATGTGCTTCGCCTTTACAGCACAAAGGTTTTTCAAGGCAAGGTTGTCATTGCCATCACTGGAAAGCAACGCATCTTGAGATTCCTTCCAATCATTCACAGAGTATCAATTGCCAAGGTATGATAGAAGGGCTTCTTCCATCTGAGCATACGTCATGTCAGTGGTAAGGAACTGTTCCAAAATCCCCCATGCACATTCATCCGCCAGTGGAGCTGTCTGAGTTCCTGTGATTCACTCATCAATAACGATATTGACAATAATATATCACTACTCACCATCATCAATTCTGAAGTGCTTCGGGATAGGTGCATCATCATTTGATGCAGCACGTTTGGACATGATATCTGTAGTCTATAGTGTGGTTTAGCATTATCATATAGTGCAAACTTAATTAAGGCATCACATACTATATATTCAATAATCTACGCAAAGTCAAAGTCTATGTGAAGTCAAAGTCCAAGGTACTGTTGTGTCTAGGTAGGAGTGGAAAGAAAACCATGAAGGCATGGCATTAGTATTTATAGTGAACAACCAATTTGGAAGCTTAGCGCAGGTGTGATCATAGAAATTGTGGATGGTGGACACAATTGTCTATTGTGGAGCACAGCGCTGTTTTTGGTTCTCAGTTGAATATTTGTTGAATTCATGCTATAGTCTACTAGTAGCATATGAGTGCTTAAGTACTATCCACACTGTTGTATGGAAATTGGAAAAAAGACAACATTGGGAGATGCAGGCCATGATATACAGAATGACTTACATTGAAACCCAGATGCGGCAATGCCCAGTCTGGAACTTTTCAAACTTCCAGTGGGCACTTCAGTATTTCCAGCAGAGTTTGATTATGTAGTTGCTCAGTATATAACAGCATCTGTTCACAAACTTGACTTTCTTTTGAACTTTCACCTTTGCAATGCATTCATTAATTCATTAATGTAGTACTGTACTGTAGTCCTATAGAATCTGACTTGGCACATATCTTTGATTCAAAGTTAATTCTTCATACGCACTCAGTACATCATTGATCCAGTGGGCAGTGCCCGTCCGCGCTCAGCATTATCTATAATATGTAATACATTGGACTTCAGGACTATAGAATTTGACTTGGCACGCATCGATTAAAAAAGTGACTTGTTCATGCGCACTCAGCATGAATCATCAAGATACCATAGGTAGGCGTTTAAATATGCTATATGTACATATATCTGAAGGTTGCATTGTATTGATTTGATTATCAGAGCAATTCCAAACTAACTTCCAAGAAGAATCACAGCCTGTGTCTTCTCATCACGCACCTGGCCAATTTTCGAAGTTACAGTGGTTCATTGTCCACTAGGTTTCCTGTTTTTGTTTGAGCCTCCTACAGTCTCCTCTTGGTCCTCAATGTATTGATTCACCAAGACATGGATGTCATCATTTGTCAGGTCGTGGGGTCGGGCGCCCAAGTTTTGCCAAATATCTCCTATCAACACAAATGATATCGCTGACAGGTCCATTGTAATACATTGGCTGATAAACTACTATCCTGGTAAGTCTGTGGCATGAGATCAAATCTGACTTATGACATGGCTAACATATGTCAGCAGAGCCATTGGGATGCTTAATTGGGCAATTCCCCATACAAAGTGTTCGAGTGCGGTTCCTAGGGGATGTGGTTTTGCATGATTATCCCTTTGGTGACTCCAGATGGAGATAATGGGCTCTATGTTGTTCTGTGATGTTGCCACAATGATTACACTGTGGTGTGTGTTATTGTAGGTCTAGCAATCCGTCAGACACATTTCATCTAATTCATGAGAAAGGTGCACTGTCACAGTCTGCACCTGTGCCTTGTCTGCATGCTTTAACACTTGTCTAAGGGTACCTACATTTTTGTCAAAAACATAGATCACACCTGTGTTGCTACCACCAACCACTATGTCCATATTTTCGCCAAATGCAACTTGCTTAGGAAATGTCTTAACAGGGTTAGTATTATAGGTTCGAATGCACGCTCCATCGTCCAGTCGGTGTAAGCTGAATCCATTCATCACGTTGTCGATGAGGAATACTGTTTGGGTGATGTCCACGGAAATGTGCCTGCTTTGGTGAAATGGTAAGAAACATTGACTAGTTTGTCTGATCAAATCACTGACATCAATGGTCCAGCATTATGTGTGGCAATAATAACTCCATCCATGCCCTGAAGTGAATGTCTAGTAGGTGGTTAGAATCATTGTGAGGATAGCTATATTGACCTACATATCTCTGTTGTACATGCCAAAGACCAATATGTTTCGACTTGCAGTGTGATTGAAGTGGATCATGTGTGGAATTGTTGTAGAAAGCTCAATGCTGAAGATCGGGACTAATGGACCTTTGAAGTCAAATGTCCAGACTTGAACATGTTTGTCACATGTCCCAGTAGCAATACGAGTGTCGTTCCCAGCATGATCATAGGTAAGGCACATAATCTCTTTACCTGTGCCTATTCTTCTTGATATTTTGGTGTCAAAGTCTTCCAAGCCTTGGCCATGCTGTTGCCAAATGCCGATAAAGCCCAGCCCTGTACCATAGCACAATGTCTCATGTGTCACCTCTTGGTGGGTGATCCAGCATGTGCATGTGACAGGATTGGCTGGATTTTGAAGACCTACGATGTGACATGGCATTGGGAGCTGAAGTCGCTTTTTGAGGTCCCAGATCCTCATGCCATCTGAGCCTGGTCTGCTAGTGAGTCTAGTTGTAGGACTGTCACATAACTCACCTCCGCTTGCTAATAGAGTGCCTTTGATTGAGATGGACAGGCAATTGATTGCATTCTTGTGTCCAATGAGGCGCCCTTCAAGGCGGTATTCCTTGCGATCATTGGCAGGTAGTAAAAACATCGGTGGTTCGTGATGTAAGTCAATTGCCAATATGTTGAAGGTCTTTAATGGTGACCATATACCCCAGAATGAGATATACAATAACAACACTTGACGACAACATCAGATGCATCTGTAACATTGACATCTCCCTAGCAACTTTGTTCTCTTATCAGGCGCTTGTGTCACGATCAGGCACTCATTTATGATTATCCACCTATTTGTGATAAAGCGTCATCCACACTCATGTAAGTGTTCAGTCAGTCATGCCTCATACATCTTCATCTGTCTCTGCCTTCTATCAGGTGGATGTTCCCCCTGACCCTCTTCCATTGTTGACATATCACACAGAATTACTCTATCCAACTGCTTCGTTTGTCTTAATCTCCCCACATGAAGAGATGGCATTCTCTACACTCAGGGGACATGGTCTTACTCCTTCACGTATCTTCACAAACATGTTGTTTCATACAACCAGACCTATCCCTTCTTGACATTCCACCCCTACAGTCACCAAGGCAGTCTCTTTTTTGGTCGAGCAGGTGTCCCATCTCAACAAGCCAGACCAGTTGACAATGTACTCCTCTATTACATCCATGGAATCCAACACATTGAAAATTCCCAAACCAGAGGGTGAGGCAGGGTGTCCAGGTTGTGGCAGATATAACTTGGAGCATGCACTACATTGTGTTACAGTACACCTACCCTATATTCATTTTCTCTTTACTTAATGCTGTTACTCCTTGTATTACATCACGATCGCTTATTGCCGTCGCTAGATGACTTAACCCGTGACGTGTTTCCTTTCTTGACCTATCGTTTCTTGCTAGCGCATACATGCTTAACTAGGCAGTTACTTTCACTTGTCTAACCTACCCTAAACCTTTCTACAATTCACTATAAATACGCACATTTGTACTATGTAGTTTCTTTACTTTAATCTTACTAGGTTTTACCTGATACTTGACTTCCTTTGTCTAAGCCCCCCAAGCTTAGTCGTCTGAACCGATTTCTAACCTTGAGCACTCCTCATCGTTAGGCAGAATCTCTCAAACCTAACTTCAAGGTCGAACCTTGTCATTAGCTATTAGCTTTGCAAGTAGACTTCATTGTCGTTGCATTGCTACAGACTCAACTCTGATGACTCTCTTTTGAGTCTTAGTTGTTAGAACCCATCCTAGTTCGTAACACATTGGGATGCTTTACGCTTCAAGCAGCTTAACGTGAGATCTATGTTAAGATAATGATGTGATCTGACATGGCGTTAGAAGTTCCTTCACTGATCTATTGACAAGCATTGCAATACTCACAAGAGCAAGATGCACCAAACACCTACTGCCTTGATTTCTGTCCAGAATGATGTACGTCTGTGAAATGTACACTTCTGACTTTCATCTGGCTAACTTCTAATTGAGGCCATTGCTCACTTTCCAGAATTACAAGACTATCAGGACTGTTGGCCAATAGGAGATATAATTCAGATGCAACTGAAAAATCTCTCTGCTAAGCAATGATCTAAGAAAAAATAGATCGAAGTAGAACTAGTGTTAGTAGTCTGATGGAAACTGGTATCGAAGTCGATTTGATTGTATCAACCAAAGGAGTTCTAACATCATCGTGCTTTAATTGTGCTCGCTTCTTATAACCCCTGCGATACTGGACATAGTATTTGTTTTATGGATGTTGTATCATCAGTTCGGTGAGATGAATCCCTATTGAGGCGAGTAATTGTTTTCAGATTGTTTTCAGATAAATTGCTCAAATGCTGAGGAGTCTGCCAGACAAGATGTCCTGTCTGGTGGCTTTTCTTTCCTCACATCCTGATGGTGGTGGCAATCAAGCTGATCCATCTGTTGAATCTTACCCCTTCTACGAGCTTCATCCTGTCCACACATATCCACCTCCAGCCCAGCCTGCTGCAACCTCGGCTTCAACTCTCACTTACCCAACTGAGTCTGCCCTCAATGAAGACTTTGTAATGTCACTATATAACCCTTGGGAGGTTGTCTGCAGGACAAGAGATGACAAAGATTGCGTCAGCCTTGCAATATTTGTACTCGTATCTCAGCTAACAAATATTTAGCCTACCAAAGTCCTCCTTAAAGAAATTGATCAGTCAGCCAGGCTGCACGATGACGTTCATGAGCTACAGTACAGCAACCACAAACTATTAATCCAAAAGCGCCATGCACAGGTAAGGCATTGTTTCAAATAGCTTATGTTCCTATCTGACTCCCCTCCAGATAAATACCCACTCACGCGAATCAGAGATGCAATCAGTCATTGTGCAGTATTGTCAGAAGCTCAAATCCCTTCAGCTTGAGAAAGTTGATGCCATTACCTTATTGGAGCAGCAGCATCGCAATGAAATTGGTGCACTACAGGTGAGTCAAGTGAGTGTATGTGACATGTGAACTGTCATGACATCCATTGGCAGAACCAGATGGCACTTGGTATTGGTGAAGTAGAGAATTCTGCACAGGTAGAGCGAGATCAAATGTTGGCAGAGAAAGAGGTTGCATATCACTGCAAGACCATCATAGCAAGAGAGAAGATGTTGGCTGAGAGCAAAATGGAATTGGCCTGCTTGACTGCTCAGTACAGTTCCAGGAATGCCTCGTTGGATGTGCGTATGAAAATATGGGCACGATAAGGTCTGACAATTTTGTAGAGTCAGATCCAACAAGCAGGCACTGCAGCATCTGCGTCACCTCCTGCATGGCATCACCTGATAGGTAAAAGGCCTGTTGCTACATGTACTAACATAATCAGGTTTTCGCCAGTAAGGCAATATTTGTCACACATCTGCGTACTATATTGCATTATGTTCTATTTCCCAGATTCCTAATGTGCGTTCAGAATCTCTTGGAGATGAAGAAGAACCTTAGACCACCAGCAGTGGTGATGCTGGACATCCCCTGACATCATTATTGGCAGATGTTCCAATTGAGAATGCCACAGTTGGAATGCTCGCTGAGGTGCTCGCAAAAGCTCTTCAAGTTCAACAAATTACTTCTCATCCTGGACCTCGCTCCAGACATTGGAGCTCCGACTGCCCTGTAGAATTTTTTTTTCAACATTCAACGTTGAGACAATGAGGTGCACAACCTGCTCTTTCAAACACCATTGCTAATGCGATATCAGGCAAATATCCCTGAGCTATTCAAAACGGTATTCCATCTCACCAAAGATCAAGAGTATATAATGTATGATGGAGCATCGCGGGAAGCCATTGCATCTTTCCTAGGTGGCACGGGTCCTGGTCCAGACCCACTTGCGCTGCAGTGGGACATGGCGATTACACACAAGTTGGATTGGAACCAACAGGTCATTGGTATGCTCTTGTCCCTCTATATATCTATGGAGGAGAAGAACCACTGGATTGCAAGGTCCCACCAATCAATCACCAATGATATCACATTGAAATTTAGTCAATGTAACCAGTGCGGGAGAAAGGCCCAGCCTCTCATATGCAACAATGGCACTCGCAAGAGTATGCCAGAAGTGGGAGACCGTCTGGTGGAGAAGATGAATGAACGATTGTGGCTGGCTAGGGTCCTGACTCGTAGGACAACAGTAAGTCATTTTTTGGTTTCATCTCTTGTCAAGTAGCTAAATGTTGAGTTGCTCCCTAGAAGTTTGAAACTCACAAAAAGGTCACCTCGACCCTACTCAGTGACCGGAAAGCAACGGGAAAGGATGATCTCCCTGTGTGGGTGTATTTGAACTCAATTGTGGAAACACTGGATAAAGATGGGATGAGTTCTGATGAAAGTGATATTGATGACTGTGAGGTACAGGTTTTCTGGTTGAAGAGCATGCCATGGAGAGCCAATGTGACAAACACATTAGCGCTGGGCGGATATTGAATAAATTCCCATAACTGGCCTCGCTTGTCGCGCACCTACGTAGAATCCGGTCCGATGTCGGTATTGTGCTCCCCATGTCCTGTCTATGCCTGCTTACCTCCACTGGTGTGTCAATTCCCATTGATTATCATCGCTAAAGCTACTGGCGCAGGCCTTATTACATGTATCCCCATGTCGCGCAACGCCAATCCTCCGTTTTACCTACAGATACGACGCGCCACGCTTACATCACTACAAGTTTTGCCTACGCCTTCCGTATATTCACGCACTACGATATAAGGACCAGCAGTAGATAGTTCTTACTTACTTCCCCTTCCTGCGGGCAACTGTCGTATAGCGGAGTCACCTAGTAGTTTTCATAGTCGCGCAATCTTCAAATTCTATTGTTCTTCTGTGTCCGCGCGCGCTATTAAGTTCCCGCAGTCGTGCGCTACTACTCAGGCCCTCACTCTTGCAAGGTCGCGCTTATAACCCGTTGTGTCCAGCGCCAGCGCATTGCTTGCCAATACCCGCTCCTCCCTGAAATTGCGTCCAGCGCCAGTGCATTGCTTGCCAATACCTGCTCCTCCCTGTATTGCGTCCAGCGCCAGCTCATTGCTTGCCAATACCCGCTCCTCCCTGAAGTTGCATCTAGCGCCAGCTCATTGCTTGCCAATACCTGCTCCTCCCTGTAGTTGCGCCTAGCGCCAGCTCATTGCTTGCCAATATCCGCTCCTCCCTGTAGTTGCATTTAGTGCCAGCTCATTGCTTGCCAATATCCGCTCCTCCCTGTAGTTGCATTTAGCGCCAGCTCATTGCTTGCCAATAACCGCTCCGCCCTATAAGCAGTATCTTGCGCCAACGCATTGCCTGCCAATACTCACTCCACTCATATCACCGCGCCTTGTACCAGCGGGTTATCTAACATATCCTTGCCCACCGCAGTTCTCAAAATCACCCGCCAACGCGCTACTTAATTACAGGCTTACTCAGTGCGCTATCGCTGTCGGGTTGCCATAAGGTCGCTATAGGTCACTAAGTCCTTAAGTTTCAGCTTCCCTTGCATTTAAGGATAAGTGGGACTAGTCTATTCAGTCTAGTTAAATTTATTCTTTCACACTGATTTTAGTTATGAGATGAAAATAATTGATGAGCAATGATTGGTGGGTGCAGTGATCATCACTCCAAGGGGAAGCAAGCCCGCAAAACATCTTCACAACTCCAAGCAGGAGTCTTTGTGGCCAGCAGTTGCAGCTCTGCCTAGAGAATTCTACAATCCATCCTGGTTGAGTGAGCAACATCCAATGTTCAAGGTATCTAATGTAAAGTTCCAGAGAATTGAAATTATGGTTGCATGAAAGTGATATCACTGGGTCACTGGGTTAGGTGCAATCTTCGCTTAGTTGTTTTTTTTTTTTTGATTTCCCTGACATTACTTTGCAAGAAGGTTATTTGTAGTGGACATGATGTTATAACAGTGTATGTGTTTCATGTGCAGCATTTCAACATCTTACTTCCCTACAGGGGAGCCTAGTAGGATTTATGAGATATTACATTTGTGTCAAATTTTGTGTGAATGCACCCGGTGTATATATTAAATCCGAAGGTTCTGATATTGAGCTTGCAATTGTTTCAATGGATGCTGCAGGTGGGCTGCCATTATCACTAATCATTCAAATTTTCTAATAAATCTCATCAGTGATTACCATGAAATTAAAGGACCACCTTACGTCTTGCCTGTTGTTTTCTGCGCCCATTTAACGATAGCTGGGCATGCTCTCACTGACATCAATGCCCAGCAATGCACCCTCAAGCGCTGTACAGATACACTCTCATAAGAGGTTGGTAGTAGGATGCCCTCTTTCACAAGAACCATCAATACACTCATTGACTACCTTCTGCAGGGAGCGAACAAGGATTTGTTTCTTCAGACACAGATGTCCTGCAGTCTAACTGCCCCCAGTGACAACATCTGCCATCTCATTTATTGGTGGAACAAAATGGAAGATGTTCATCTTCAAATTCTGTAAGCTCCATTGGAACCCACTGATTTAATAGTGTTACTAACCTCATCACCCGCTACATCATTACTTGGGGTCGAGACATCTTGTGCAGTTTCTGATGACAGACTGGATGGAGTGGGCTCGTCAACAATCATCGCTGATCCCATCCACAAGCATTGAGTATCAAGCTGAGAATGATGTCTAGTGAGTTATTATTGATTACGAGTATGCGACCTTGACTTACAGTCCCCTATTGGCAGTCATCAAAATATAGGGCAAATCCCCTTGCTAGAGGCATAGTGCATAGTGCCATACTCGCATTGTTAGATGTTACAAAGTTTGATGCTGGCCAAGTGTAGGGATTAAAATGTTTTCTATGGATTGCAGTCTTGTGAGGTGATCTAGATGACATAGTGAGTTGGTCAATCGAGGTATGGCTGACTTCCATTAACTTTCAAGACTTGATTGGCAACCAGTGCATGGCAACTATTGACAATGTCCTCATCAAGAACTGGTAACATACTACAGATGTATGCCTACAATTGTCTCCCTTACTCGCTTGAATATTTGTTGTTCAAGGTTTTGATCTAGGCCTCAGGATAAGGTTCATTTTCATTTACTTGAAAAAATGATGCAATCAGTTGACCTATCTCCATGTATCCCAAACAATGCAATCAGTGTGTCATATCTCCCCGGATCCAATACAATCACACCTGCCGCTCTCAGATCCAACAATAACCACCTCCTGGGACAATTAACCATGCAATACTTAAAAAACATGCAGTTTGTCGATGTCGTCTTCAAGTCCTCATCCTTTCTTGTAATAAGACATTCGATATACATGCAAAAGACCAATTCCTTCATGGTGAGGCTCTTTACACATAAATTAGCCTTAGAAGCCTTAAATCAACCTCTAGAACATCAGCCCCCTAATTCACATCCAGGAAGGCACTGTCCCACCACCAACATTATCCCCCCTTCAATCTGGATGCCAAGAACAACCAGTCAAGGTACTTGTACATATTGACCAACATTGATGCAGATGATCATCCCAATCAAGTGTAAAGTAGATTTACCTGAGTCAACATCCCCCCGAAAGCGACACATATTGGAATCATATTCCACAGGCAATGTGAGCCAGGTTGTCGCTACAGTATGTTCAAATTCCCAATAGTTGCATCAGTGTTAATGATGCTCTAGCCCAGAAAAATACATCGTCACAACACTGAGTTCACTAATCCTACTGCCAAGCGCTTGTACAGGGAGGTGGTACAGAAAGTCCTGCAATACATATTTATTTTCACTAATATCGACTGTAGTCCGATGCTTTCTTGAAGCGCAAAGTGGATGGTCAATTCAGGCCCTTTCTGACCACATGCATGAACCATTATGAGCCGTGTAACACCACAACATTCATCTGGTCACTACCCGCAGAAGTCCTCATTGCCATTGTTGCCCTTCTCAGTGTGCATGATCTATGCTCTCTTACACGAGTTTGCTCTCTGTTGAGAGAAATCACTGGTCCTATCTTCTTTGTCAACAGGAATTTCCCAACTTTACTGCAGGATATGGTTCATATCTGTGTTGATTCCCCCAACTTTGATGTTCTGGCTACTTGGATATGAATGGATACCTTTTGTCCACCACGCATGATGTTATGTTGGTTAAATTCTGATCTGGGACCCTCACAACTCTCTGCATTTTCACACTTCCTCCACTTTGTTTGCCAGAAATCCATACAATACATCATGCTTTCTGGAATTTCAACATCGTCACTTCCCCGATTCTACCTCAAATTGTCACATTCCTTGAGAATATCCATGCCTCCGGTTGCGAAGAACTGACATGCATGAGTTTCTGTGATGGCATTCACCCATTGTCTGTCAATGGACTCGCCTGAATTGAAGGTCACCTGGGTGCCAACCATCTCAAAACCTTTGAAGTGACATCACGGCTGTTATTTTCCCCTCAGCTTCTTCCATTCACAGTGCAAACCATCCAATCTGCCTCTTTGCAAAAGCTTTGCCTTAGTTCCATCAAGCTCAGTCCTGCACACTGGGGCAAACTCTTATGGTACTTAGCCATCCCAACACTGGTTGAATTCTGAGCCGATGCTGATTGTGCACCGTCCACACTCATTTGTTTTCTGGTCCATCACCCTGCTGTCACTCACCTTAGCATCATGCCACAACCTGGTAATCCCTGGAGGACCAATCGAGTTAACACTCATTTAATGCTCTCTTTGTCTGTGCTAGATGGACCATTGTCCCATGTCCTTCCAGTCCTTTGGAGTCATCATAATCCACCCTCCCTCACTTGCCTTGGTGTTTCATTGCAAGCCGATGACGCATCACCCAAGTATATCACCACCATTCTACAATGTGTCAACTGTTGTGACAGCATCGTATATCTCATGATTTCCTTACCTCCTCAAATTACTCTCATTTGGCAATGATATGTCCCCCAAGCTCCCATTCAGTGGTTTGCATCGAACACATAACTATCAACTACTCAGAAGTTTCAGTATTGTGCCCAACTGCTACAGGAGATACACTAGCATGTTGTCTTCACACAACTTATTTGAATACTGATCATGGCCACAGGCACTATCTGTGGCTTGGATAAGAGCTTTCCCTCAAATCAAGTGTGTTAGTCTGCGAGGCTACTCGACTACCACTGCTGAGGATCTTGTCAACATTGTACACAGGTTTGCTGCAAGTGATGTTGAGCTGGCTGTAGTACTGCAGAATTTTCCTGGCTGATGAACTGCACCAAGTAAGAACAGTATCCGTTGTTTGTGCAAATTGTTTGGTGTTAATTTGTAAGGTACTATGTCGTATCCCTGTATGTCTGTGCCTTGTATCCCTTGTAATAAAAATGCGCCTCCAAAACAGGCCCATAGTGATGGTAAGAATGTACAATGTGACCTACAACAGTCAGGTTTACATCGTTTGTTGTTTGGGCAGTCTGTCATCATCGATTTTCGGTTCTTGCTTATTTGTAATTGAATGCAGGTGAGCCCCCATCTAGTGGGCATTATACAGCATTGCCTGAAACAAACATCTTTCCTAACAATGTTGTTAGGGTATTTTACTTCACCCATGATCTATATCCATTATTTCTGAGTACTCAAGGTTATTAAAGCCTCGCACTTCACTGCACTACAACAGAATCTCAAAGGTTAGATTAGCAATAGCTAATGGCCCATCAACTGATGTTTTTCTATTTAGATGCCTAGTTGAGTATTTCTTTGCAAGTGTGCGGGATGCTGCGACATTGGAGGGGACAGTGTGCCTAGGAATCCTGGAAGAAAAGAAGTGCCCATTGCTATGAAAAGCGTTCATATGATGCAAGGCACTAACATGGCATCTTCCGAACATGAGGCATCCATCCTTCACCTTGCTTGCCAGGTCCAGCCTATCACGTTGTCCCACACCACAGACAATCAGGCATCGTCCTTTGAGTATCAACCCAATACATCGACATTGGTCGATGATCTTGCCACCGAGCTATTTTCCATGATACTAAACAACTACGAGACCAATCCGGACAGCCATAGCAAACTATGGGTTTCCCATTCAGAAGTGCGACAAGATAGGGGACAAGCTGGCTCATCTCTGGATGCCACAGTTGATGTGGGAGCTGGACTCACTCTAGATGATATGCAGTGAGGTATCACACCTTGCCTTACCTTGAGGTTGCTAACTTAGCTGTTCCCCAGACATGTCGCCCATGCTCTCTAGGTTGTTGAAATGCAGCACCAGTCAAGGGCTCAAGCAACCTTAACAATTGTTGAGTCACAGATGAACAGGGCTCGCACACAAATTTCTGCTGCAATGTCTCGTGATGTGTTGCACACCATCCGAGATGAGTTGTCTGTGATAACCACAACCCTAAGCAAACTCAAGCACAAGGTCACCTCTGTTCTGTCTCAGAGAAGTCGGCTAGAGACATCGTGCAATGAAATCCATAGACCACTTGTTATCAAAGAAGATGAACTTTCTGTATCATCTGAGCCGTTCGAGTTTGACTCTTGTAAGTTTCGTTTATGTCCTTTATAATGTCCTTTGGACTAAGATGTATGAAGCACACTACTATGATCTACCAATTGACCATTGTGACAAGATTGCCCAGGTGTCCCTCTTTCTAGCTGCTGTATCTGTTATCATTTTTGGCATTGGTCGCAGACACGGGGAGTTCCTCATGGGAGTCCTGTCCCTAATTTGAGCCATGCTATGGAGGCAGATGATCATCATTCTGAATCCCATCGTCAAAACACTCTTGCTCAGATACCGCAGTCCATGGACACTGTGCTTTCATGCTTCAAGCTTGACGCCCAGACCACTCCTTACGCAGTATGTCCAGCATGCAACTGTACTTATAAACTGACAACCAACCTCAGCTCAAGTCGCACCCAATACCCCACAAATTGCACCAACAGACCAATTCCAGAGGATGGTCCTTGTCATGAACCATTGCTGCAGCGTTCTGCTGATGGGCAATTAAAACCAATCAAAACTTTCCTCTATCACCACTTCCATGATTACCTTGCTGGACTATTGTCTTGTCCCGACCTGGAAGCATTGATGGACAGGCCTTGCGATGATTTGCTAGCTTCCATTGGAAACCCACCACCACATATGGACGTTTGGGATGCCAACTTTTTTTGCACTTTCAACAGTCCTTTGGGACAGTCTCTGTTTATCGACAGAGGTGATGAGGGCCGGTATGCTTTTACACTCAATGTTGATTTCTTCAACATCAAAGGCAATCTGCAGCAAAATGCCTCAACATCCACTGGCATAATCTCTTGTGCTTGTTTTAACCTTCAGGAGATCAATTAAATCACTTCCTTGATTCTGTGGTTGATGACATGTTGGAAAGTTGGGAACATGGAATACGTTATAACCGTACAGCTCTCCATGCTTGTGGTTGGGTAACGCACAGCGCCATAGCATGTCTGGTGTGTGACCTCCCAGCAGCAAGAAAGGCCACTCAGTTAGCAGGTCCAATGAGCCACTTCTTTTGCACTGCCTGTTATTGCTCACATAGGTCGACTTGCAGCAGAACAGACATTCAGTCTGAGTCTTGGATACTTTGGGACAAGAGTGAAGTGCACCACTATGCCGAGCTCTGGAAGAACACTAGAGCTTCGGCTGAGTGTAACAAGTTGTTCTTGGCACATGGGATGTGGTGGTTGACACTTTGGAGGTTACTATACTGGGATCCCTCTTTTCAGATCATTGTCAACACCATGCATTGTCTGCTTGAAGGTCTCACACACGCTCATTTCTGCAAATTTTTAGGCCTCGTATACAAAGCCCATTGGGTTAGATCACTCATTGCTTGGGTAAGTATTTGAATTTATTGTATTGGCATTCTCGTGCCCTCTTAAATGTCCTTTTGTAGTGTCAAACGGAACCTTTCATGCCTGGGCTGTCAAAATTGTGCATTGCTATCCCAGAAGTCATGCAATGTATTGCTGATGTCATTTGGACAGCAGATACGCCCTCTAAGATCAGTCCCCTATAACTTTGGAGAAATTAAAGCTGGGACTGTAAAGGCTGACAAATGGCACACATTAACGACTGTATACTTGCCCATCGCGCTAGTTAGTTTATGGGGCAAGGGGTCTACACACCACAACTCAGAAATCACAGCCAGCTGTCGTGCAATCCTAACCATATGATGGCCCTTGTATCCGCTGTTCACATTGTATGTCCATGATCTATGATGATGGCTTGAGCAGCAGCATATCATGGATACATTGTTGAATGGATAAGGGACTTGCAGGTATTACTTCCTCATGCACCACATCGCACCAATGGCCATCTGGAATTGCACATCTGGGACTACCTTCAGCTCTTTGGTCCCATGCAATCATGGTGGTGCTTCCCATATGAGCACCTCATTGGGCAGCTGCAGCGGTTGCCCAGCAATCATATTGTTGGTACCAATTCAATTTCCTTGTCAATGATGGACTTCTTACACTGGCTTGCAGGTCAGCAAGAATCAAATTTCCTCCGCTCATATATCCAGGCTGCAAAGCTCAAATACTGGCTCAACCAACCTTCTTGTCCTCCCGTATTTAGGGATGTGAAGGCTCTATTTGACAGATTTGTGTCTCCCTCGACTAACACTAATCCTATCAATGCGTGTGAAGATTGCACAACGCCCCCTACACTAACAAATATAACACCAGAAGACCTCCGCCAGCTCATTCATGTTTGGCAGGTAGTCTTGCATGCTTGCACACTCCATGAGGGATCAATTTATGCCCATGATTCTACACATGTGGGTAACAGCCTTATCCTCTATCATCCTTCTGGCATTAGGAACACGCAACCCATGCCGGGAATCATCAAATATATTTTTGAAACAGAGCAAGGAGTACACTTCACTGTGCAGCACCACCTCCCGCTGCACTCTCATCCAGATCCATTCTGCCATTATCCTCACTTCCCTGCTTGCTTATATTCGTCAGCGCTCACTCACAATCTTGAAATTGTCATGCCAGAGTGGGTGGTGTCACATTTCATGTGGTGGAACTTCTCTCCATGTCATATTGTTGCCGTTTCTCTCTGTCAGGTATGTCCCTCTCCCTGATATGTTATATTGTCTCACAATGAATGGGATTGAATATTGATCTTCGTTCCTCTGGACTGATCCCTTAGCTCACAGTCAACCTTATGTTGTTGTTTATTTGTACCTTCTGTGGACGACTCCACACGGGAAAATCCGGATTGAGTTCCATTCTCTATATAAACCTTGTCATGTTGTTATCTGTTTTGTTTCTTTCTCTTTCTCATTGCTGAACATACCTGTAAGTGTAAGTGTGGTCCAGGTTTTGCCATTATACCTATACCCATACATACACAGTACATATTACATATTGTATCAAATATCATGATCTGGGACCTGACCACAGCTGATGGGACTGTAGATGTTGTAATACCAGTACAGCTTGACATGCAGAATTCGCAGCTTGCACCTGATACCCCTGGCAGGGATAGTCCTGTGGCTGAGGGGACTGTCATCCCTGCTGCAGAACCAATACTATCACAGCCTGCTGCACAGGACTCGCGGCTCATTGATACTCCCATCAAGCAGGATAGTTCCACTTTATTACCCTTCACCACTCTTGCATGATGCCAAGTCAACACTCTTAATGCCATGGGCAAGGAGATGAGAGACCATGTCATTGGCCCAATGCCAGTTGAGGACTTTCTCAATGAGTTCTTACAGAACCCAAAAAATTGTGACCCCTCAGAATTCACTTCGCTCTTCACTTCAGCCTACAATGCTAGAGTATTCAACATGGAAACCATTTTGAAAGAAGAGGATTCTTATGATCCATTCATGAGTGGCCCTGCATATACAATATTTGAGATCATTGACAGTCTAACCCCAGATTAACGGCATACAACCCTTCACCCCCTAATTGTCATTTGTGAACATGTCCAACCATGCAGATGCGAAGAACTGCTCGTCATTCACATTCAAAGTCAAGCCAGATGTGTGTGTGTACACTGATGGAACATCGCGCAGCTGTGATATTTCCAAATTCAATGCGAAGAACTGCTCGTCATTCACATTCAAAGTCAAGCCAGATGTGTGTGTGTACACTGATGGAACATCGCGAAATTCAAATGGAATGGTGCACACAATGCATTCAGCAAACATTCTGGGCTTGATAAGCCTGTTGTATCTCAGACCGAGAAGGGTTTTGACACATTGGGCCAAATAACAAGCTATTCTGGTGCTCAGCTCAGCACTCAATATTGTACTCATGCCTTCTCTGTGCTGATCATCTGCAATCACACTTGCATCATCAGATGGGATAGGGAGGGAGCTATTGTTATGGACTCCTTCAATTACAACCACGAGCCACACTTAGCTGACTTCTTCTATCATTACGCACGAGCATTGCCTGAAATGCATGGTGTCAACACTTCTGTAACGCCTGCTAGCACCGAGGATGCTACTCTTGCAAGGATGACCTTAGAACTTCCCACCGCCATGTGCATGTTCAAAATTGTAGTCTCTGAGGATCCTGCTGTTGAAGACTCTAGTTCATTGATGTTGATTATTCCCTAGCCTGTCACAAAAGGATTTCTGCCTGTTGGCTGCTGGACTCACACATGTCATGCATTTGATATCCTGAATACAAAGGTCATAATGTTCAAGGACTCGTGGCGCATGTCAATAAAGGATGTCCTACCAGAAGGTGAGACTTATAAATTATTAAAGTCACACAAAGTTTGCAAGGTTGCAAGATGCATTGCATTTCATGATGTAGTTGATGTACAAGGAGAGCCACATGAGCATCATTGACAGGATGCAATTTATAATGCAGGTCTTCGACGCTGATCCACTGGTGGGGTCCAGAGGATCTGCGAAGTCAAATTGGCTTGTTGTGAGAATTGATTTCCTGCAGGATATTTTTGTCGACTGCAAACCACTTAACAATGTTGTCCTTGAACTTGCTCAATTCTACTCGCATAGGTACTCCACAGTCTGCCTTGATGAGCAGGAGGCACTTGCAGAAATGCCATACAAAACTTCATCTTGCAGTCACCTGCTTACCAGAAGGAGATGGTATGCAGGTCCTGCACTTACACGACTCTGTCATCAAGATTTACGACAAGCATCTTGAGTCATCTGGTTGGCCTGATCAAGATGCGGCTGCACTGCAAGAACTGCTTCTGGTTGAGAAGCCAGCCAGATGTCACTTGTACACAAAGTCGGTATGCATCTTGCAGGATGTGCTGTCAGCGCGGGTGCAAGTCACAGCAATGGGCAAGAAATGTAGACTAGATCCTGAGGAGGATAACAATAATATCCTCAGTCTGGTGGCTAGCTTTGATGTCCTTGTGTCCTCGACCCAATGATATTCTAGTGTTGCTTTGCGAGCTATATGCATCCTTTGTACGATACTGTGATATATCTTTTCATATACAACAGGAAGTGTGATTACTTGTAAATGTGGTGCGCTGAACGCGTAAGGAATCCAAGCACTCTGGCCGTTGAAGTCCTGAGAGGTTCTTATAGTTGAGTATGCCACACTTTTATCAGTAGTTGGTAGAGACGCTCACCTCTCCTCTCCAGGAAATCCAAACAATACTCACACAGATAGTTCCTGTAACCTCACTGCTGCATTCGAAGAAGCCGAATGAGGACACACAACAAATGTGAAAGAAGTGTGGCAATGGAATCAGGTAATGGCTTGCTTTCACTGTTCCAGTCTCAAATGCCTTGTCTGGCTATCAAGTTCCAGATATCAAGTCCTGAAACCCGAGTTCTGGATCTTGAGTTCCAGTGCCATATGCTGAATATTGAGTCCTGATGTTAAAGTCATGCTCAAAGGTTATTGGATCTGAAGGGCTTCGGCCTCAGCTCATATGCTGTGCCCCCTTTCCCGAGTTTTGTCCAGTATTTCAGAAAGGTATATGTATCGTATCTGAAGATTTGGATGGCTATAGTAGCATATCTGAAGGTCTGGACGACTATCATATGATATCCAAAATGTGTCTGGATATTGGATGGAAGTATAAAGGCTAGTCTAGACAAGTCTAAGACTAGAAACCAACAGAGTGTAGACTATCTGAAGATAGAGGCAGATGTGTTAGACTTATCGGATACAATCCTTAAGTATCAGAGGGCGACAAGAGCTTGTCAGACTCGAGTCCAGATGACAGAATGAGAACAATCTAAAATGATATTCGAACTGAGGTACCACAGGACATATACAAGAGTTTATATATGATAGAACTCACCAAAGGCTATGCAAAAAGTATAAGCAATGTATAAGCAACACCTATTACAAGTCAAATACAGGCTGGAAGTTAATCACAGGTTAACAGATCAGTAAGCATAGCTGGAAGTAAGTATAACTGAGATACCGGAATGGAGGATATACTGAATGGAGGAAATAAGCAGTCTTTAACATTATATGAACAGGATATGAATTAAGAAGCTTATCATATCGGATATGGATCAGATCTGTGGATTGGATCTGATTGGCTCTTGGATCCGGAACTTCAGATCAGAAACACAAATGTATCGGATATGACAGTATCCCCCCTTTAGGGCCAATCCCTAGAAGGCCAATAATTGTAGATCTGGTATGGACAAGGAATGTGAGAATTGATGGAGAAGATTGATGGTAGTGTTGCTGAGTTTGGATTTCCACAGGTATACTGATGTCAAAGTGTTGCAGATGATTCCTACCCCCTCACTTATCAACCACACACTAGCTTTACTAGAAACATGTCTGGCAACAACTCTGGAGCTCAAAAATCTGCTAAGGAAAGACTAGAGGAGCTTAGGCAACAGGTAGCAGATGTGGAAGATGCAGCTTGGATGGAGGAAGAAGCATTGAGGGCTCAGGAGGCAGAATGGAAGCACTTAGCGGATCTGGAGAAAGTGAGGCAGGCCAAAATTCAGATCCAGCAAGCAGAACAGAGGAGGTGTCAGGAAATAGTTCAGGAAATGATAAGTTTCAGATTTGTTTTGTTAAGCTTTCCTTAATGTCCAGATAGACTCGGAAGATGTCTTCCAAGGAGGACAGTGTAAGGAACATCACGTCTACCCATCAATTTCGGGGTCCTACAGGCTCAAACTCCAATACTCGTATCACCACACTCAGAGCACACACCTCACGCCTTGCCCCTACCTCTGTGCACCTGTCTGTCCATTGTCCTTGCTGATTTACTGGTGAGTCAATTCAATTAGAGCCAGTTCGGTAACTCGGTATTTGCCAGGATGTGCATCTGGCGCAATGTAAGTTGCACTGGCATGCTGCTTCGGCCAGTCGGAGTCCAAACATTCCTTGCCGTTAGCAGCCAGTTCGGTGACCTTCTAAGAGCACCTTGTCCCGTGCTATTCACTACTATGGAGTCCTCCCTGATGTCTTTCCAGGGCTTATTCTTCAAAACCGACCACAGCTCCACCATAAGATCATACAATATGCAGTACTTATCCTCAGTATCCTCATTCATGCATCCGGTAGCCTTGTATCATCCATGTACCCAAGGGACCCAGAACCCTATCATACATCAGCACTTTCTGGTGAGGCATGGGTGGTTGAATTACTTACTGAGCATCCAGAACACATTCGGTGTGAGCTCGGAGTGCACGCGCATGTCTTTGGAAAGCTCATATCGGAACTCCATGCGCTTGGGCACACCAATTCCAAGTATCTCTCTCTTGAAGAACAACTGGCTATCTTCCTATACACTGCCGTTACTGGCCTGTCAATCAGGCACATTGGAGAGAGGTTTCAGCATTCCAATGAGACTATTTCTCGGTGAGTGCTGTTTTCATAGACTAGATTCATTTATCTCATTTATCTAGATACTTTTGAAGAATGCTCATCATTTTCTCCACTCCCCCGTTCTATTCAAAATATGTACACCTCCCATCAGACAAAGTTTCCCAGAAAATTCGTGAGAACCCCAAATTCTGGCCTTTCTTCAAGGACGCCATCGGTGCACTTGACGGGAGTCACATACATGCTACACCTCCTGCACTTGAACGTGCTGCCTACCGCGATCGTAAGGGTCTCGTTTCTCAAAACTGTCTATTTGCGTGCGACTTCGACATGAATTTCACTTATGCTCTCACTGGCTGGGAGGGCTCTGCTACTGATGCATGAGTCTTCGAGGACACATGTGCTAAAGACCTTCATATCTCAGATGGTAAATATTTTCTGGCCAATGCTGGTTATCCTTCACGCCATGGGCTTCTGATCCCATACCGTGGCGTTCACTATCATCTCGCTGAGTGGGGGCAAGTGAGCGTCAGGTAAGTTTATATTCTTCTGAACACCGTCACATACTAACATCAATGAGAGGCCACACAGTAAAGAAGAATTGTTCAATCTCCATCACGCCATGGCAAGAAACGTCATTGAACATATTTTCAGTGTCTTAAAACATCGCTTTCGCATTCTTATTCACGCACCAAGGTACAACTTACAAATCCAGGCCCGAATTCCCGCCACTATGTGCACAATCCACAACTTCATACGCTTACATGACCCACAAGAGGGTCCTTTACGGTCCTTTACCAGATGCCGATTCAGATGGAGATCTAGCAGAGGATGAGGAGGAAGTTGTTGCAGCAGTAGATGAGGAAGAGGCGCCAAACGACATGAAGCACCTGCGCGACCGTATTGCAGAAGATATGTGGACTCAATACCAGCAGGTTTTGTCTGAACGAGCACTAGCAAGTGATGATGATGTAGATGACGAGGACTTACTTGAATTTGGCGATGGTGAGAGCGCAGATGAGGACGAAGACATGGATGGTATCAATGCATAGATTATACGTGTACTACAATCAAATGCTACATTTTTGAGACCTTGGAATGATGGTAGGACAACAGACAACACAGTGAGCAAACAGTACGACGACAGTGAGAGATAGTGAGACAACAGCACAAGATACATTGTACAACTTTGAGCTGACAAGAGAATACTATCACTAATGAGAATGTTGGGCGTTGATAAGGATTCTGAATAAACAAAACAGATAAGCGTTTGAAGAATGCATCTCATGTAGTCCTACCTCCACCACATCTTCATACCCGTGGTCACGTTCTTTTTGGCTCACAAGGTCACGCTCTACGCCTGCTTCAACGCATAATCATCAAGAAGGGCCTTTATATACGAACAGCATGCTGCATGTAGGCTCTGCACATAAATCTCCATTGTGCGCTCATTGCTTGCAAAGATCAGCAACAGCTTGCCTTGGTCCGCCGGGGGCACATCAACATCTTCAGTCTCCATAAGACGCACGGCACGATCAAGGGTTGTAGATACTGGGGGGGGAGGGGGAGCAGGAGCAGGCGCAGGCGCAGGTGTAGATAAAGATGGAGATGGAGATATGGGTGTAGCGTTGCTGACGACCTTGTCAAGAATGTCACCGATACGGTTTATGGCACTTTGCATGCCGACAACCGCAGTGGCAGGTGTGAGCTTTGATGCCCGTGCTGCGCTGGTCATTAAGATGTCACTGTGGTGTGCCGATCGTGGTTTTTTGGCTGGGGGAGGTTCTGATATTAACGTAGTAGACGCCATACGGCCTGTTAATGACGGGTGAGTAGACGTGTGGGACATTGTGTCCAGATCGGCCAATGTATCATCATGCGTGCATTTTCCAGTGCCGATACTGGATGCGATGATGGAAGGAGATGCAATGGGAAGACAAGGGGCAGTGAAGTTGATGACAGGTTCAGTAGTAACAGGGTGTACACTAGAACAAGCAGCCGAGACAATGACAGAGGCGGCAGCAGTAATAATATCTTCGACTTCAGGCTCAACATCCTCAGGCAGTACCAGAGCTGCAGCAACACCTGGAGTAAACGCATTGTTCCCTTGAGCGCCAGTACCGCTTGGCAAAATTTCAGCCAACTTGTCATAAAATATCCACCCGCTATTAGAAAATTGCCGCAATGAGCTGCGAGACGTCTGTCTAACATGTTAGAATAGGATGAGTCTATTAGAACAACTGGACTTACACTTGAACTGACATAGTTGTTGAATACCTCCCGCACAGCCTCTCCATTGATTCCAGCTCCATGCACATTATCCCAGTGAGCACCTGAGACATTACAATAATTCTGAATTTCCTGGTAGATCCCTTTGAGCTAGTATAGGGGTTATTAGAATAGGACTAAGAGGATTGTAATATACTCACCGAGTTCCATTTGTTTCTGCAGCGTCTGTTTGTCTTTGGAGGGCCGGCAGTCAGCAGGTTAGCTGATGAAAGAGCTGCTGCTGCAGAAGTAAATGTAGATGTCTTGAAGTTTCTGCCATCCCCAGCTTCAGAGATATTCTGGAGCAGGTGGGCGAGAAGGGCATTGGTCTTGGCCACATTCCACTGCGCTTTGCTTCACCAGAATTTGCAGCAGTAGTATTAGTAGCCATAAGGACAGTAGTAAAGTGACCGCAGATTGTTATAACAGCAACAACCGATGAGTAGATCAGCTTTCGGAGGTGAGGATCAATAAAGTCCATTGTGGTGCTGGTCAGTAGGTAAGGAAGGTTTGGACTCCAACTGGCCGAAGCAGCGTGCTGGTGCAACTTACATTGCGCCAGATGCACATCCTGGCAAATACCGAGTTACCGAACTGGCTCTTACTATGAAAGCACTTACTTTGGATCCCCACGCGTGCACTTTACATATAGTTACATACATATTAATTGCTAATATTTGGGAACATGTGCTATTCAGTTCAGTACTGTGCACTTTTGCACTTTTAGATACAGTGTATAAAGACCTTACTGGACCTTTAGTTCACATGCTTCACACACTCCCCATTCTTTAGCTATAGTTCGATTTTGAGACCATTGAATATATCACTGATTTTATCACACATTTGCGCTCATGATGACCTGCATGCGCCAAGTCATATCATGCACCATGCCTTTAATGTGCGCACCTTAGAATACCCTCCCTCATTGCAAAGAGAGTCCCTTGCTCATATGCCGAGGTTCTCCCTCTCAGTAGCTGTCCTACAGGTCGAGTATATACCTTGCACCTGGGTCTTACTGCAGAGTTTTCTTCAATACTCATTTCCCCCTTTTCATCCCTGTAGCTGAGCCTCACCCTTCAACTAGAGCCCACCACAAGGGACACTTCTGAGACAACAGGTCGGGTACTCAGGCCCAACGATTGCAGAAAAGTGCGCAAAGACACTATTGCCATGTTTGATAAAGCAATAAAATCCACGCTTCCAGGACCTCTATTCCTTCCTGCCTTGCATGCCCGCACACACAACATATCTGAACCCCCATGCCCACACGCATTGCTCATAGAGCACACGTGCCTACAACCCGCATCGCCAATCATGCCTTCACCAGAAGACTCAACTAAGGAAGACTCGTCAGACAAATTTGAAGCCGTGGACGACCCAAGAAGCCAATTGCCTGGCGTGTTTTTCCATAAACCAAACAAGCTGCCTTTTATTTCTTCTAGCTTATCTCTCTTGAGGGAATTATCTGACCAGAGTAGTGCTTCACCCGAGACGCCAATAGAACGCATGTGCATAACAATGCCAACCGAGTCAGATGCGCCAGGAATCAAGCAAGAGTCGTTTGAAACACCCCACGTGCCTAACTCAATTCCTGGAGGAAAAATCCTCTCAAACCTTCCCTTCACTTACACGGCTCCTACACTGATTAAGCCCATTGTCCCTGCACCTACAATAGCACAGCACTCCACCATGTCTACAACACCCTACAAAATGTCCTTCTGCAGTACTGACCACATGCCTAAGTTTGATGGGATGCCGGACATGCTCACCAAGTTCCTTGATGCATATGAAAGTTGTGCGGACAGAGCAGGACTGCAGGGGCTGGATAAGATCAAGGGAATAACCAAGTACCTTGAACGCGATGACCAAGAACTATGGACAGGTTTACCTGAAGTGCAATCAAGCGACTATAATGTGTTCATGAAGGAGATAAAGATGATGTATCCAGGATGGGATGGAAAAAGGTGACACATGCCTGTGGACTTACAAGCGCTTGCATGTGAGTATGCCCAAAAGCCCATGCTTTCAGGTCAGGAGCTGAGCACTTACCTGCGTGCATTCAGGAAGATCATGCAGCTGCTTATAAACAAGGATTATATTGGAAGAGCGGAGCACAACCACCTATTCATGGAAGGGATTCCTAGCGAGGTGCAGGCACCCATCCGCACACGCATTATGATCAAGCACCCAGATCACTATCCTCAATATCCATACCTGTACATACAAGTGTATAAAGCAGGACAGTTTGTATTGCCAGTGAATGCCCCTCTGCCTACTACTGCACCTAACATGCAGGATGCAACACTATCTCTCAACTCCACTGCGCTTTCTGCGCATGTGCAGACACCCGCACAAGGGATGGTAACTAAGCACAAATATAGGTGCGAGGCATCTAGCTTTAATGACTGTGCTTTCTGCAGCAGTATTGAGCACTTCTTTGCACACTGTCTGGAAAGACAAAGGTACATAGATGGCGGGAAATGTAAGGTCCACGAGGAAACATGCAAACTTGTTCTGCCCAATAGCGACTTTATCCCTGGGCATGGACTGATGACAGACAAGCTCAACTGATACTATGCCAATTGTGCTATGCAAGAAGTCAAGGCAAATGAGAGTGTAATAGCCGTATTGTTTTATCGTGCAAATTCAGAAATCAATGCCATAGTTGAGGTAGGGTCCTCCGTGTTCATACACACAATCATGCACCCAGATTCAGAAGAAGGTGATGATGATGAGATGGTAAACCTGATGCAAGAAGCACTAGCATACATCACCACAAAGTGCGAAGGGAAAGACCGTGCACTTTGATGGCATTGAGATACCACCCAATACACATCCATGCCCACAGCCTGCTTCAAAACAGGCAACAGTTGAGGATGAGATAATCTCGCCCAAGGTCCAAGCCTTGAGTTCAAAAGGCAAAGTATTGGCAGTCGCCAAGATCATGCCACCCAATGCACCAGTCATTAGTAATTCCACCAAGACAACTGCCATGGCGCCTAAAAGCACCACGCCTACATCCTCACATACAGCCCCATCTTCTATCAATAATTCTACATCACTGCTACCCTTGCCCCCGCTATCTGCACCTACGGTGCAGTCGACTACCTATCACTACACATTCACATTAGAAGACAAAGAGGCCGACAAACATGTTGTCGAGCGCCTCCTCAATTCCAACCTGAATATCCCTGTACAAGAATTATTGGCAGTATCACCAGATGTTAGGCAACATTTCTGCAAGCTCACGATGAAGAAGCATGTTACAGTAGGCACAGTCTCAGTGCACAAACTATCAGGACAGCCTGCTAAAGATGCATGGCTCAAGCAATATGAAGGCATGCGCCTATGAAGCAATGATGGAAAAATTGTTGTGGATCACTTCGCGCCCTTGTGCTGTATACACGCAACTACCATAGGAGAATGTGCACTTACATGTGTCCTTGACCAAGGCGCCAAAGTAGTTGTCATGCCTAGGGAGGTATGGAAAGAGCTTGGCATCCCTCTGAGATCGGTGACAGTCTCAATATGGAGTCCGTCAATATGACGTGTGATTCGACATTAGGCATAATTGAAAATGTCCCACTCAACTTTGGCATGGGACCCATGTACTTCCAAGTGCAAGTGACTGTGCGCACGAACTTCGACGTTCTCTTAGGGCTCCCATTCTTCAAGCTAACCTCATGCAGAATGTTCAATCTACCTGATGGCAAACAAGACATTTTGTTAACTGACCCGAATGTGCAAAAGGAGTTGTGCATCCCAACCTTACCCTGGGTTAAGCGCTCTCCCCCCAAAGAATCAAAGCATGCAGTTATGCGCTCCCAAGGAAGAGGAGGATTTTTAATTGTCAATGATCTGAGAAGCACACATTGCATGCTTCTTAGGTGGCACCTCTGACGCAACCTCAACCACCTTCACCTTCCATTCCTTTACAATCGCCTCAAGTGCCTTATACTCCTTGCACCCCCTCTTCAAAAACTCCACATACTCGGTACTCATATCCAATGACTCAATGCCTAATTCAGACATGCATGCCTCTAGATTGGTCTGAAAAATGATGCATAAGTACAAAGGCGCACAGCCATGCATATGCATGCCAATAGGACTAAGCGCGTTGAAGGGTCAACTATTCTGCTGGGATGCAGAAAAATGTTGGGTAAATGCTGCCTAGCTGCTATTCGACCCAAGGGCTTCTGGACCAAGCTCAGGGCTCAAGAGAGAGAGAGAGAGAATGTGTGTGTGTGTGTGTGTGAGAGAGAGAGAGAGGGGGGGGAGGGAGAGTATGAAAGTGTCACTCCAGACAATGAGGACAAGACTGTATATCAGGAGCTGTGTAGTGAGCTATTAAGCTACTACTAAAACTAATAAGCTGCAAATCTGGGGAAGCTACTGAATCCTAGAAGGAGAGCTACCAGAAATATAACTGAAAGTCTATCTAGTGAATGGAAGTATAGGGCGAAGATTTGGTAATTATGTAAGCAGTCAAAATGCGGACATAAGCAAGGAAAGTAAGCTAGAAAAGCTAAGTAAAAACTGTCAATACCAGCCCAGAGGGAAACTAATCCCTACAGTGCTCACCTTCACAGAGATCCACTTGCACATCCATGCTTCCTGATCTTCCAACAACTCAGGCTTGTGATCAGGCACTGACATCACACACCCCTCAAGCGACTGCAAGGTCTCAGCCCACCCTTTGAACAAGCAGGCAGTAGGGGTCTTGGTTGGCACTTCCACGGTAGATGCGCCTTTGGCATGAGCAGGCGCCCAAGCCTCAGGTTCAGGGGTAGGGGTAGATTCAAGCTGGGATAAGTTGAAGGGAGCCATGATAGATGATAGGAAAAGAAGATAAGAGATCACAAGAATGCGCACACCTCTTTTTAACAATAATTTCTGCTTAGATCAGCAACTCTCATGATCACATGCACACTTCTTCTCTTACAATCATACACTTCTTCTCTTGCAATCATACACATGCTTCTTATCTCATGACCACATGCGCTTCTTATCTTGTGACCACATGCACACTTCTTCTCTTGCAATCATACATGTGCTTCTTCTCTCACAATCATGGGAATGCTTTCACTCATGCAGTCACCTGACCACCCCTCTAACACCATATTCACTATGTCTAGACTCTAACGCTATAAGGAACTGAGTGGGGACACTCAGGATTCAAGTCCCCGGGAGATGTAAGGAACATTGCATCTACCCATCAATTTTGGGGTCCTACAGGCTCAAACTCCAATGCTTGTATCACCACACTCAGAGCACTTTGCGCACACATCACACATCACACACCTTGCACCTCACCCCTACATCCATGCACCTGTCCATCCATTGTCCTTGCTGATTTACTGGTGAGTCAATTCAATTACTATGAAAGCGCTTACTTCAGATCCCCGCATGTGCACTTTACATATAGTTACATACATATTAATTGCTAATATTTGGGAACACACACTATTCAGTTCAGTACTGTGCACTTTTGTGCTTTTAGATACAGTATATAGAGACCTTACTGGACCTTTAGTTCACATGCTTCACACACTCCCCATTCTTTAGCTATAGTTCAATTTTGAGACCATTGAATATATTACAGGTTTTATTGCACATTTGTGCTCACGACGACCCACACACGCCAAGTCATATCACGCACTGTGCCTTCCGCATTCCCCGCGCCTTTAATGTGTGCACCTTAGAATACCCTCTCTCATTGCAAAGAGAGTCCCTTGCTCATATTCTGAGGTTCTCCCTCTCAGTAGCTGTCCTACAGGTCAAGTATATACCTCGTGCCCAGGTATTACTGCAGAGTTTTCTTCAGTACTCATTTCCCCCTTTTCATCCCTGTAGCTGAGCCTCACCCTTCAACAGATCCTGTGCTGGTAGGGCTTGGATCTGTCTACTTGAGTTCCAGGTATCTTATCCTGAGGTCCAGTCCCATCTGCTGAATATCAAGTCCTGAGTCCCAAATCCCAAGTTCTGACTATAAAGGAGCAGATATTATGTCCTGAAACCTGAGTTCCAGATATCCAGTAGTTCCTGATTTTGAGTCCCAAAGCCCAAATGCCTGATATCCAATCCCAAATCCCATATGCCGAATATTGAGTTCCAGATATCATGTCCCAAAACCCAAGTTTCAAGTCCCAGCACCCAAGTTCCAGATATTGAGTCCCACATCCCATATGCTGAATATTGAGTTCCAGATCTCAAGTCCCAAAACCGAAGTTCCAGGTAGGCTGAATAATGAGTTCCAGATATGGAGTCCCGAATCCCATGTGCCGAATATTGAGTCGCAAAGACATTGTCTGGCTATCGAGTTCCAGATATCAAGTCACAAAACCTGAGTTCCAGGCATCAAGTTCCAATTCCTATATGCTGAATATCGAGTTTCAGATATCAAGTCCCAAAACCCAAGTTCCAGGTTGGGCAAATATTGAGTTCCAGATATTAAGTCCCGAAACCTGAGTTCCAGGTAGGCTGAATATCAAGTTCCAGATATTAAGTCCTGAAACCCGAGTTCCAGATATTGAGTCCTGATTCCCATATGCCAAATATCAAGTTCCTGATATCAAGTCCCTAAACCCAAGTTCCAGAGATCTAGTTTGAATCCCATATGCTGAATATCGAGTCCCTAATCCCTTGTCTGGCCATCGAGTTCCAGAAATCTAGTCCTAAAACCTGAGTTCCAGATATGGTGTCCCCAATCCTATATGCCAAATATTGAGTCCTGAAGCCCTTGTCTGGCTATCAAGTTCCAGATATCAAGTCCTGAACCCCAAGTGCCAGATATCAGGATCAAGTCATGACACACATGTTCCAGATATGGAGTTCTGCAGCTGAGTTCCCAATATTGAGTTTTGATGCTCGAATTCTGGCTATCGAGTTCCATTCCCATATACCGAATGTCTAGTCCTGATTCCTGTGTTCTGGATAGTAAGCTCCAGATATCAAGTTCTGAATTTGGAGTCCTGCATTCCATATTGAGAGCTGGACATTGAGCTCTGAATATTGAGTTCTGGACATTGAATATCCTGTTCTGGACAAGTTGGTGCTGCATGCTTTATGACTGGTATTCCTGAGTAAGTCCTAACAAGTGTAACTACACTTTCTACTTGTTTGATCATTTACACCTTGGTGAATGTGTCGCATTGACCCTAGCTGTTACAAGAACATCCGATGCTGGCATGGCCCCTATTCATTTTCCTTCTCACTCTCGCCCTCTACCTTTAACCCGAGGACTACGCATGCATACACATGCAATACCTCTTCTGGTTGACCGTACTCTCTCCTTATCTTTTCTGGTTATATTTCCTTTGATTGCTTTTCTGTTCTAACCTGTACCATATTTGCTCACCAGATCCCTGGCTCGCTTCACCTATGCCCTTTCCACTTAACCGGTACCCATCCTATTATATCCTGAACCCCTTACCTTACTAACGGTCCTGTTACCTTTATCATAGTCTTGGTCAGTGGCTCGGCCTCCCCTCTGCCCTTACCTTCCTGCCAGTCTCTGAATCATACCCTTCCACTTACCTTTTCTTGTACTACTACTTACAGCTTGGTCTGTGCTTGCTCCCCACACCTATATAAACTGCACGTACCACTGTTGTATTCTTTAACTTGAATCTACTTGGTTCTACATGGTTACCTAGTCCATAACCTCTTGAGCTTAACCGCTTATACTTGTGATCATCAACTTCACTTTGACTTTTGGTCATTGTGTCTTTAGATCTTCTGAAGCCTTTGTCGTCATCCCTGACAACTTTGGCTATAGCTCTTAATGGCTGCAAGACAGCACCTGTCTATTAGCTCATCGACCCACTTATTCCAAGTGGTTGGACTGTGACTTGGGACCAGCACCTGAACTCCAGGCCTTGCGAGATTATCTAAGTAAGAAAGCACCTAAGTCTAGTCGCTAACACTAGCCCATCCACATGGGGAACCCTGGCATAAATATGAACAGAGTCCATCATATGTATACCATGCCCATGCAATGCAATCCCCTTCCACTTCATGAACCCCATGTCTCACAATCCTTCTGGAAAATGCAATCATGCACCAGAAATTGTATCTGAACTCCAGCTGAAGGCTTGGCATACTCATCTGGGCTAGAGAATAATTCCCCACACTCGTGAGAATATTGAAGCATTCAGGAATGGATAAATGATCTCAATGATTGGGGGTTTGCCAATTGGAAATGATGGAGAGGGTGTTAAAACACTGATGCCCAGTACTGGAGGGTCTCTGACATCTTTGGCAGTTCCTTGCCTTCTGCCTTTTGTCCGAGGCTTGCAAAGGCTCACAACCCTGCCCAGTACTGCTCTGGATGCAACACCCTGAGTGCTGCTGATGTGATGGCTGCTGGCCTTGCTATGGATTTCAGGATTTTCTTGTAGGATGGTCCCTTCAATGATGCAGATACTTCTGGATCTGACAGGTTCTATGGGATTGGTGAGTTTAATTACTGAAATCACCATTTCATCAGATTCTACCTCTAGCCCCTGTTGATACTACACCAAAGATAAATTGATGCATCTGGGAGTTATGCCTACATGTTCTGAGCTTTGTTTGAACCACTCTTGACTTGTTCGCCAATTGCTATCAACCTTTACACATTTTTCAAGACTTGGAGAAAGAAAATCAGAGGCTGCCCTAATTTCCTTCTGTAGGTACCATTGGATATTCAATATCCATCAAGTCACAATATAATTTACACACCTGGGTGGCATTGGGGCATCTGGGAGGTACCACGCAATGATGGCACCATATACATCAACAATTGTGGCTGGTTTATCAATCAATGTTGTACTCTCATGGCCAGGAGGACACCTCTGAAGCAACTTCTCCTCTCTAACTTCATTATGGCCGGTGTCCTTTGGGGATATCAATTTGCTATATCTTGCAATATCGACCTGCATCTGAACTGCGATGAAGGAATTTGAATGATCACATTAATTTTCTAATTCTGCAGGAAGACTTACTGGGATTTTCATATGCCTTTATGAGTACATCAGCCAGTCAATCACATGCCATCACCAGTTCAGTGTCTAGGTTGGGAGAAGGTATAACTGGGTCTCCTCCTGTCTTCTCTGCATTGAACTTCTGTTCAGTATATTCACATGCCTCATGAGTGACAGTTAGGGGCCAAGTTCTTCATAAGGTCATTTGATCATCAGAAGAGGAAGACACAGTAATGATGGAGTTGATGTTGGCAAATCAGACCCTGAATGCTGGATGTCCAGACTTTGGTGGTAAAGTGGGTGGAGATAGTGGGGATCAGATAATGGAGCTGTCGAATGATGTTAGCTTTTAAAGATTTATTATCACCCATTGTGCTCAATAAAATACCAGATGATTGTAAGTGTTCTGGATATCAGATATTTGTGTGTTGAGACCCAGGTCCCAGAGCTCGGTAACCCTGATTTGAATTTCAGTAGTCGGAACTTAGGGTTTGACATTTGGTTGGTAGAGATAGCGAGGATCAGATAAAGGAGCCTTAGATGATGTTGGCTGTCAAAGATGTATTATTACCCATTGCTAAATGAAATACCAGATGATTGGATGTGTGCTGGAAATCAGGTCTTCATTTGTTGAGACCTGGGTCCCCTAACTCAGTATGCTTAACTTGAATTTTGGTGGTTGGACCCTCCGGCTGGCATCTCATAGGGCAACACAAGCTTTGCATGCCAGGTTCCACATGCCACAAGATAATTTAAGTGCCATTAAAGTCCATGTCATGAGAGCACCTGCTGCTGCAGGAACTCAGTAACTTTCAATTATAACCTCCTCTGATTTGGATGATATTCAACTAGCTCAGCATTGTCATGTCTATAATGATAATTCACCTTGACCCTCCCATCTAATGTAATATATTGTATAG
>JABBWL010000234.1:0-102170 GCA_016758765.1 Suillus cothurnatus | reverse complement strand
GCAATCAACATAACGCACACTAATGATAGCTCGGTTCTCTTATGGCTGGCAGCCATTTCTCGATATTCGATAATTTGACCAGGCAATTTTGAACACAGTCGCTGATAGCGTCCGATATTCTGGCATGTATAAGGGAGAATTGGAATGGTCCGTTCAACTCCTTCTAGAGCACCTGCTACTGTATTTCGCCGATAAAATTACGGTGAAACTCCCGAGGTCTCGAAGTCCAATTGTCCTGGTGATAATCATAAGGCGGAAATTGACTAATGGATCATAACGTACACATTCATTTTCTTCGACTCACTTCGAGTTGTGGGACACAAGTCTAAGGACGGCCGTCATCATATCGTCCGGTTCACTACTAGGTTTTGGCCTATCAGTGCTGCTGTCACTCAAGGTATGCATGGTTGGAGTCTATGTCATATGACTCGGAACTGACGAACTTCCTGCGCCTTCGGAATTCAGTTCATCCGGGCTGTAACATTCTCCCGTATCGCGTGGCACAGCGAATCGCGATGTACAGCTCCGCGTGTGATAAGTTGCAGTTATGCGGTTCGAAACATCCGGAGAAGCTAGCAACACGACCCTACGTCAAGAGTCGGAGCGCGGTATAAATGCACTTGGAAACGCTAAGAAGGGAAAAACAACACTCGAGGCAGTGGATCCAAAGTTGCTGCAGTCAGACATGCTACCCCTCAGTAATCTTGCATCGTCTATATCTCCCAAACGTCGTGGACTGTCATGGGTCCTTTTTGTAATTCTCTCGGCTATGTGCGTTCTGGTGTTACCAGTTAAGGACTCGAACATCTTCTCTCCGGCGTCTCATCGTGATTTCTCGAGGGCAGAACCAGTAGTAGATATCCCGGCAGGAACAGGCTTCACTGGAAATGGACGTACGAATGATGTCCTGTGGGATAAATATAGTTTAATTATCAAAGGGCAGCGCGTTTTCATCCAGTGAGTACTCGATGAACACTCAAATCACATTTGATACATTTTTGTTGTGCACTCAGTTCAGGAGAGTTTCACACATTTCGACTACCTGTACCTGGACTATGGCTTGATATCCTGCAGAAAGTGAAGGCCGCTGGGTTCAATGCCATCAGTGTTTATTGTCACATGGCTCTGATCAATCCTTCTCCTGGCGTTGTCGACTTCAATGATTACCGCGCTTTGGAGCCCCTTACGAGGCCGCGAGACAGATTGGTATATGGATTGTTCTTCGTCCGGGTATGATCCTTTGTATTTTGAAGGAGTTCATGCTAATGAGGACCAGGGCCTTATATCAATGCGGAGACAACTGCGGGAGGTATTGCACACTGGATAACATCAGAGGTTGCAGGCGAACTGCGAACGAACGCGACAGACTGGCACGCAGCTTGGCAGGACTACGTGCAAGGTATCATTACTGAAACTGCTCCTTACCAAGTGACCCAAGGCGGACCAGTAATAGGCAAGCCAGCCTTGATCATGTTTTACATTAACTCATCTGACAGTCACTTCATTCTTAGCAATCCAAGTCGGTCAGTAGCCCTCACATTTGGCGTACCCATATTATTGAATTGAGCTTAATTGCGACATAAAGACAATGAATACTCCCAATCACCAGCCACGCATGCAGAATACTTTCACGACCTAGAAACTGCCTATTTGAAGTCTAACATTATTGTCCCATTAACCGCCAACGATCCGGGAGAACATCGGGCATGGATCAATGGAACGGTAAGCTGAATGATTTCCAGATGATTGTTATATTGAATTCCACGACGGGTAGGGTGCCGTGAATATCTATGGGCAAGTCCATTCGTGTGACACTTGAACTCGCATTGACACAATTATTGTCTTCAAGTTTGGATTCCTACCCACAAGGGTTTGATTGTTCCCACCCAGACGTCTGGAAACCGGTCGTCACGAATTATCATAGCTATCATGAATGTATGTGATTTTTATTGGTACCTCTTACTTCTGATACTAAGTCAGCATCCAGCTGTTAATCCTGGCCAACTTTGGTATTTCGCAGAGTTTCAGGGTGGTTCTATGGATGCTTGGGGTCCAACGGCACCAGGTAAATAATTAGTCTACGCCTTGGTTACACCTTAACATGACCTTCCTGCCAGGTTACGACAGATGCCGCATACTCACGGGAGCCAATTTCGAGAATGTCTTCAACCTTAATCTTTGGGCATCCAACGCAAAAGTAATCAACTACTACATGCTATATGGGCAAGCCTTTCATTCTTGTACTTGGTATGAAGCTCAACACGCTTACAGAGGAACTTCATGGGGTGCCCTTCCTTTCCCTGGAGTTTATAGTGAGGTTCTATCCTTCTAACAGTGAAACTACTAGCTCACCGACTCACAGCTTCATACGATTATGGGAGTGCCATTGCAGAGAACAGGGAGCTGACTGTTAAATATCCGGAACTTAAACGTCAGGGTCTCTTCTTGCGAAGCTCCCCAGATTTCTATAAGACGGACTGGGTTGGAAACAGTACTGGCGGCATGGTTTCCGTCTCCAATCCGGCTGCCTTTGTAACTCTGTTAAGGAACCCCGACTCAGCGGCATCGTTCTATATTGCAAGACAAGGGAAATCCACAACGACGTGAGTTCATATTATGCCGTCACGTTAACCCGGGTGTTTACAATTCTGCTAGGGATGTGACCACTTTCAAGCTGAATGTCACTACTTCTATTGGAAACTTTGAGGTCCCCCGTTTCACATCCGGCATCACACTTGGGGGCAGACAATCAAAAATTATCGTCACCGATTACTCATTTGGCTCGTCATCGAAGGTTCTCTACTCTACAGCACAGGTTCTTTTTGCAGGCCAAATTGGCGGGAGAGATGTACTGTTCCTCTATGGTGACCCTACATCTGAGTCAGAGGCTTCTCTGACATTGAATGGTACACCTCGCATACAAGGGGCAGGAGTCTCTCTGGTATCCTCTAATGGCGTCGCTTCCGTCACTTTCCTTCCTGGCATTCAAGGACTCATCACGGTTTGGGATTCAAATGAACAGCTTGTCCTCTATAGTGATACCGACACCGCTGGAACCTTTTGGTCGCCCGAGATCTCTGCCAATGATCCTGTTGAGTTTGCCAACTATTGGCAGTTTGGCACGAATTCCTCCATCCTGGTTGGAGGTCCCTATTTAGTTCGAAACACTACGATCACTGGATCGACGCTCGCCCTCTGTGGCGACTTAAATGACAGCGTTCAACTTACAGTCATCGCACCTGATGACGTGAAGACCGTTACATGGAACGGAGTTCCTATCTCGGCTGATGTTGCTGCGGCCTCAAATTTGACCATTCAAGGAGGCTTTGTTGCACAACTAAAGCCCTCATCCACGGTGCATGGCTTTACTCCACCTGCGCTCACAAACTGGAGATACGCAGACAGTTTGCCAGAAATCCGCAGCGGATTCTCTGATGCCAACTGGACTCCTGCTAACCATACCACCACAAAAATACCCTTCAAGCCTTACTACGGCGACGGGAGGGTTCTCTATGGTTGTGACTATGAATAGTCAGTCATCGGCTGGTCTGCGTCCTTTGTTATAACTCATTGATTAATAGCTGCGAGAACATCGTACTTTGGCGTGGGCACTTCAATGCAACGGAAAACACAAAATCAGTCAATCTCTCCATTAATGGCGGCGGAGGTGGGTCTAAAGGAGTAAAAGATGTCTGAATGCTGATTGCGTTAATTAGCTTTCGCTGCCACGGTTTGGGTGAACGATGTGTTCTTGAACACATCCTACGGAAAGTAAATCGACATCATGGATATGGTTTGAGGGTGTTACTAACTTCAACCACATAGTTCCACAAACAAACGAAATGTCCGGGAAGAAACGGATGATAAGTTCCACTTCCCTTTGGGATCTTTGCTCTACGAGCAAGAGAATGTCATTACTATCCTTCAGGTGAGGTCTCATGTTCTAAGCCGCTGCTTCCACCGATGACAGATTTAGGATAATATGGGCCTCAATGAGTCGCGCTGTAAGCCACACATCGAACTCAGACCGAAGCAATTCTGATGTTGATGACGATTTTAGCTGAGAAATCCCCTCGTGGTGTCCGTGGCTTCATGCTCAATACCGGAGAGTTTGGTGAATGGAAGGTTCAGGGTAAAATTGGCGGATACACCAAGTGCGTTTTTCTTTTTCTGGCATGTGACCACTTCGTCAGCTCATGATGACACAGTTATCTCGACAAGGTGCGCGGGGTGCTGAATGAAGGAGGTCTCTATGGTGAACGCATGGGCTGGCACTTGCCTGGGTTTGATACGTCTTCTTGGGTGCTGAGGGACCTCTCTGAAGGTCTGCCCAATGCCACTGCCGGTGTTGGGTTTTTTGTTACGACGTTCGACTTAAGCATCCCAGATGGATTTGATGTTCCAATGTCGTTCGTGTTTGATAACACCCCCCAGCCATATCGATCTCAGTTATATGTCAACGGATGGATGATGGGTAAGAGGGTATCCAACCTTGGGTACGCCTGTTTCAATTTGTCATTTGAACCGGGCTGATAGCAAGGTACAGGCCCCAGTATCGGTTCCCTGTACAGCAAGGTATCTTGGACTACAATGGCACAAAGTACGACCCTTGGCATTACCGTGAGGTGGTTACTGACTTCCGTATAGTACTGTTGCTGTTGCATTGTGGGCTATGGAACCGACAACTGTCACTCCAACTTTGCAGCTCGCCATTGAAGGCGTTTATGAAGGTGGTGTCGGCGGTATTAAGACCAACAACCCTCCTTGGTCACCCGAAGGACGGACATAGGTATGGAACCCTCGGACAAAAGTTGCACTGCCACTTTTACTATGGATAAGACTGTTGGTATCCCGAGTCAGAAATAGCCTCCCAATGAACTGTGAACTATCCAAGGACTCGAAAATAGCATCAACTCTCCTTATATTATAAGGAGATAATTAGGGTGTTTGGCTTCTTTATATGTCATCTTGAGTTGAACACTGGTCATGAATTAGGCGATGGGTGTCAGAAAGACGTTTAAATTTCAACACAATTAAACTAGCAAGGGTATGAGGTCGTTAACTTAGTCAGCAGCTTTACAATTCAATAAAGGCAAACAACCTCACCCAGGCTAGACCGACACTACCTACACAGTATTCATTTTGATAAAGTTCAAACATTCGTAGGCCACAACAACCGAGAATGCTGTCGTGCCTACATAATGGCGAATTTCTCCATACCCGCCATTTATACATCCTTAACACAGTATCATCCAGATCACCGCGTGCTATCCTCTGCCATCCATCAAGGTACAGCAATCGTTGAGGAGTCAATATTAATAGTACAAATTGGTATGCATGTGTAGATAATTTCTCATGGCTCCCGTAGTCATTTTAATCGTAATTAAAGTCCCTCAACCAGAGCCGACCTCTTCGCAAACAAAAAAAAACTGTATTTCAAGCAGAACAAGCATGGACGATGCGAAGAGAATGAAGATGGCACAGTGCTTGTCGACATCCCTCGGCTTTCTCATCTTCCTGTTCTTGGGTTAGATCCTATGGCTGCTTCTACCCGCGTGTTCCCGAAAAGACTGGCCAACAGCGTGTTCGTACTTCTTGGACACAGTTGAATCGAATTACAGACGGAATCGCTGACACCACTGGCAAGAATGGATCTCTGACGACACTCACGCCCGATTTTAACGCTTGGAAAAAAAGACAAGGTGCTGGCTGTAGCATCTGGGCAGGCGAAATCTGTCTGGCCAAACCTATTGTCCGCTTAGAAAGAGAAGTGCTACCGCCCATAAGGCATGTCTGCTTGGTGCCTGCCAATATCCGGAATTCGACGCAGTTATCCACAGCGATGCAACATCCTATTAACGGAAGGCCACGCGTTTATGAACTCCTTTCCAACCACCCTTGCCGCGGTATGGTGGTGCACATCCTCACGTGCGCTAGCCTCGGGAAATGCTGAATTCCGAGGAAGGCAAAGAGGTGTGTAATGAACACGGAAACTTGCACGTGGTATCCACTCTAAAACCGCAGTCTGCGACCTATATTTCATCACTCGTCGCGTAGATTCTCTCGGGTTTATGATTAACCGGAGTACCCGTGTTTTTTCAAGCGCGTTTGGTGGACAAATCGTGCGCAGCGCCGGCGTTGTCTGCGAATTTTATGTAGGCCTGATAAACATTGGTACGCACTCCATGTATCAACCAACTCAGGCTACAAGGTGATCTAGAGAGTCCTTGTCCTTATCGGCGAAATCAAATTAAACGTCAGCGCTTAGACACATCTGGGTTACATTTAAGCGCATCCCTATCCACCCCAGTAAATAGATTCTGATGCTAATAATACCGTTACACGAGTTCATCAGATGAAACTCCATCCGATGACGCGCATCTGGATGAGCTTTGTCTCTTCTAGCCTTGTCCATTCCTATCGCTTTGATAGTCATGTTTGTGTTCTTCTGTCAGGAACACTTGTTATTGTCAAGCGCTGTGTTACTCACTTTTAGCGCCCAGCAAATGAAATTTACATAAACAAATGCTGTAAATATTTTGAGACGGGAAGATATCTTCATCATCAAGAAATTTCTATTGAAGGCTAAAAAAACCTACATGCCAATAGAGCCACAAACCACAAGGTACAGTTGATAGTATATGCGGATGGATTGAAGTACTAGGTTTGTGATATCTAGCGATCTAGGAGGATTAGACTTCGTGATGACCTATAAGTCACGTGTCTACCAATATCATGTCTTCCTCAGACCAACAAGAGCCCCAAGCTATTCGTCCGTTAGAAGTCTTGTACTGCCAAAGTAAACACGATTTTTATTATTCAACCCGTATCGCTGATATACGTCGATTGCTTAGTCTGCACATTTCCTCCCGAATACTGTGAATTTGGCTCTAGCTTGACGAGATGCAAGGAATGGCTCCAGGGAGCACACTCTCAGCTCTTTGAAAAGTACTACTCAGATGGTAAGCATTTCATCTCAGTACTAGTTTCTACTAATCGCGATGATCTTGAAGAGGCTCTCCAGTCAAAGATTGGCACCCTCAGTTTGGAGGCGCAGGCTAAACTCGAGAAGGACACTGCGAAAAAGGAGGCAAAGGCTGAGGCAAAGGCGGATGCTGCGCTTAAGAAAAAGATGGTGCGTTTTTGAGCTACTTGGATCACACATTTGTCACTCAAATTCATCCAGGCGTCGCAAGTGTCGATTAAACGCATCGAGCGTAACAAGCGGAAACACGTTACAGCTATCCATGGCCTTGAAGCATTTGGTATGTTTACCGTTTTCCGGGCAACTTACTAAATGAATAAATTACATGCAGACATTGAGTTGAAGAAAGCTGCTAAATTCCTTGCTCAGAAGTTCGCTACTGGGGCATCGGTCACCAAGAATGCCCAAGGACAGGATGAGATCGTAGTGCAGGGAGATGTATCAGACGACGTTTTAGAGCTTATTGAAGGCGGAGCTGGTCCATTGAAGGGGGTGCCTGCGGACAATGTTGTAATCATTGAAGAGAAGAAGAAGAAAGCTGCAGAATGATTGTATCGTTGAAGTCCATGTGGTTGTACGACTTGAATTTTTCGAAGTGATTGATGTATCCATTCCGTTTATTGAACTCGAATCCTCTATAGGATCGTATATTTCGGTCGTTCATCAGGTTTACACTTGCGATTGTGATCTCATCGAGGGTGTAAGTATCATAGTAACTACTGTGGGAAATCACAGAAGTCCTCAGAGACTGCCTCGTGTCAACTTAACCTCTCACGTCACATACTGCTATGCTCCAAAGCAATAGGAGGCGCTATCTTCAAAGCAAGCGTTTATGAAAGAACTCGCATCAAAGCGTAAGTCAAAGAGTTCGCGGACAAATCGATGCACAAAAGATCATCCGTAAGGCAACCTTCCACAAAGATGTGTACACTTCTTTTGGTTCATACAATCTGCAGCAATCGCTTTGACTACGCACCTTTGACGGTGTTGGCTCGAGCCACCCAGATGAGTTTGTTTCGCTCTTTGACATACCCTGGTATAAATTAAAGGTTAGCTTTTCATGTCCTGTCGTCACCAAGTACTCATCCCAATAATCTCTCTTTCCCTGCACACGCATAACTTTCTACAATGTCTTACATGAACCCTCTTCATCCCCCCGTTCCCAGCAACATTCGCTCATCATACACTGCCCTTGCTGGTGCTTGTTCCACATACCAACCTCCCTTCGCTCAAGCTATACCGCCCACTCACCGACGTCTGCCTCAGGCGCCATTATCAAAGGTTCCGACATCTCGTCATTCCCCTCCTTGTCCTGCTGTCACGTTTGACCTTCACGGGGCTCCCTCACATGGTCTTGGCGTTCCTATGTGTGAACTGCTGGCTCGCTCAGGAGGTGCACTAGAACGTATGCTTGTTAGTGCGAATGATGGCGTCGGTGCTCAAATGAGCGGATCCCTTGGCTTTCGCAGAGTCAATCTCAAGATCTTGGTAAATTAACTCATGTTATACATTATTACCTGTTGCCTGATCTCCATCCTCGCTTTAGTGGCCGGGGTATGAGCATCTTGATCGTACTTACCCCCTTGATATTCATACTCCGGCTGGCCCTCTTACTCGCGGGCAGCTTGCTGTTCAAGTTGCACATGCATTCGCGCGCTTCATTGAGGTTTATCCTTTCTCCAATTCTAGTTGTGCTCGCACTCACAGCATTTCCACAGGAACTGCAAGGTTACCCCCCTGCACAGCATGGCGCTAGTTGGCGTTTCGGAAATGGTGGAATTGGATTTAATCGCCTCATGCTTTCGGCCCTTTGGAACGTCTATGATGACGTATGGCTGGCTGAGGTCATTATTGACTTTCGCTAAGCGGAGTCTTGGACTTTGCATCGCCCCATATTTTCTCACAACTCATACCTGACACAGCATAACACTCGTGCACATGTAGCCCTAGATATTTCGTAACTTTTACTTTTTCATGTATCGTTTCTTCACGATCCCCACAACTGACTTGATAGAAGTAGATGATTCAACCACAAGGACCTGAACTAACCAGAATTATAACTTGTATATTTAGACATATATTTGTTTACTACATTTGTACCCTTCCTCGTGCTGCCAGCGTTGCAAACGTGCCACACGGGTGTTATACTTTTTCATGAAATTATATCCGGGGCTGGTCTCCATTCCTTTGCAGTGCTCTAAATCCGTCGATAGGCAGTGCACAGTACGCCATCTCCGACTGCCAAGGTTTGTAACTTCCATTACGGCTCTGCTAGAAATATCACGCATGCACAACGATTGTGGATTCCACATTTTCATCAAAGTGTCACCCTTTGACTTTAGATAACCATGGGAGACCGCAGTAGACCCAGACCTACTATAGAGAGGCAGATATCAACTCCGAGACACATCCTGGAACGTGCCAAAGGCTTATTGACAAGTACTGGCATACCCACGCCAGCTGCGCAGGAAGCACTGCAAATTGTTGCACCACACCCGTCTCCACACCCGTCTCCAGACAGGGGAATGGCCTTACACACGAAAAACTTGGAGGATGAAAACGGAACGTTAAGACCTTCCATGATAGGTTTTCTCAAGGCGAGAACGGCTCCAATTGTCAAGTCTATTCGATCGAAGAGTCAAGATGCTCGCCGTAATAGGAAACATGATAATTCCGATACTCTTTCTCACTCAACGCGTACGCCTGGCACAGTCTCTTCATTAGAAGAGCAACCGACGGTGACGCTTGCCGTGCCCCATTTGCTAGGTACAATGAACTCTGACGTTATACCATTCGCACAACGCATCGCTCAAAAGTCATCCATGGCCGACGAAACTGTTCCTCTACTGCTAAGAGAAGGAGTACACATGACAAAAATCTCTCTTGGAAAGCAGAAAAGTTATATATTTAAACTCGATCCTGATCAAGGTCAAATTATATGGCAATCCAAGAAACTACGAATCAGTACGTACCTTGACCTGCGCCTCTCCTCTGAGCTATTGACATACTGAACCATTGCAGTCCCTATCGAGAATATTAAAGAGCTTCGCTTCTCATCCGACGCTCGCTATTATCGCCAACAATTCCAACTTGCGCAGGATTATGAAGACAGATGGATTACCATCATCTACGTTCTCAACGGTGCCTATAAAACCCTTCATTTGGTCTCTTCGACCAAGGATGTATTCCGCATGTGGGATATAACACTGAGGAAGCTTTATGCAATACGCCAAGAACTTATGACGGGTCTTGGGAATGAAGAGATTAGACATGCGATCTGGGAGAAGCAGTACTGGACGGCATCAGATGAGTCGAGCGACCAGAAGTTGCGCTTTGATGAAGTGGAGAAGCTCTGCAGACGCTTAAATGTTAATACTTCGTCGGAGGAGCTAAAGCGATTGTTTAAGGTGGAGAAAATCATTTTTCTCGCACAAAAAGCTCACAACTGCGCAGCAAGCAGACACGAAGTGCCAAAGTTTTCTTGACTTCTCTGACTTTCAGCGCTTTGTCAAACTACTTAAGGCGCGCCCAGATATCACTCTGTTGTACAAGAAACTATGCTGCAGCAACGACGGGCGATTTGATTTCAGCGTCTTTGAGCATTTCATGCGTGATACGCAGAAAGTATGTTGTTCGGTTTGATCCAGCTTTGCGAAACTGATTATAATTCAGTCTACGCTGTCCCGCCCTGAACTCTTAGAACTGTTTGCGTATTACGCTAAGAAATCGGATAATTCATCAGACGCCAGCCCACTACACTCCCCACCCTTGCCCAATGGACCCGCATCTCCACCCGCAAAATTATTCTCTCCTCCATTAACCACTTCTCCCCCGTCCGATACTGTGTTCTCACAGCCCCTCGCAGCCCCCATCGACGTGTCAGTTGCCTACATAACTCACAAACTTTCCGCATCTTCTCAGTCTCCCGGACTGGTCATGTCACTCGATGGTTTCACCTCATTTCTTTTGTCTTCCGACAATTCAGCCTTCATAGAGCAGCAAGGCAAAGTGTGGCACGATATGACGCGTCCACTTTCGGAGTACCTTATCTCTTCCTCGCATAATACATATCTTATCGGCAACCAACTCGTTGGTTCTAGTACAATCGAGGGCTACATTCGGGCTCTTCTGCACAGTTGCCGTAGCGTCGAGAGTAAGTGCAATGTTTTCTGGAGTTTCTTTGTCTCATTTCAAGTACGTCCATCACAGTTGACGTTTACGATGGTGACAGTGGGCCGATGATATTTCATGGAAAGACATTCACTTCTAAAGTTCCAGTGAGAGAAGTGTGCGAAGCTATCGCAAAGTACGCTTTCGTTACGTCTCCATACCCCATCATCATATCTGCCGAAATCCACTGTTCGGTGCTGCAACAGGAGATGATGGTGGAGGTCATGCGCGATGTATTCCAAGATGCGCTTGTCAGTGCACCCGTGGAAGAACGTCCAAGTATAGAAGTTCTCCCAAGTCCGGAGCAGTTGAAAGGGAAGGTGTTGTTGAAGGTGAATCTTGTTGTTCATACAGGTGGAATCTCGCGTTTACAACATCGCCACCTCTAGGCAAAGAACCTCTATGTCTCAGAGAACGAATCTATCCATGCGAAAGAAGTCAGCATCGACTTGGACTCCTCTTCTACCGAAACATCTACAGACTCGGATGTTCAAGACATCAGGGACGAACGGACAAAGCTAAAGGTGTTTGAAATGGACGCTATCAACGGTGAGATACGCGTAAGAAGTCTATTTTTCGTGACTCATGGATGCGATAGAGGTAAAGGACGAGTTGAAGAGGGCCCGCAGTCTGTTCAGTCGTGTTCGCAATGGACATGCCCGCCATATGTCTGGCGTAGCTGCTCTCGCTGTGCCGACCGTGGCCTCACTAGCGACGTCTGAGCCCCCTGCTCGACCGGAATTTCGCGATGTCAGCAAAGTCAAGATGTCGATCGCTGTTGCGAGTCTCCTTGTATACACCGTTGGTGTAAAGTGTCGAGGTATCAACAAGAAAGAGCACTACGCACCGGAACACATGTTTTCTCTCTCAGAGAAGACGGCTAACAAGGTGATGAAGCAAGGAATGGTAGATCTTATTAAGCACAACAGGACACATCTGGTTCGAATATATCCAAAAGGCTTGAGAGTGAACTCGTCTAACTACTTGCCTCATCGTTATTGGGCTGCTGGCGCGCAGCTCGTGGCTATCAACTGGCAGACGTTTGGTACATTTCCAAGATCGACTATCGTCAATTGGTGCTGATTGGCGTCTAGATTTAGGCTACATGATCAACCGTGCCATGTTCCAGCGCAACGGACGAGCAGGCTACGTCTTAAAGCCCCTGGCCCTCCGTACACATGACAAGGAGTTGTTGTCCCGTCATACTCAACATTCGCTTGAGATAGTGGCATGTAATTTCCTCGCCATATTTGATACGAGCAACTCATATGCATTCATAGGTCATCTCCGCTCAACAGCTACCTCGTCCGAAAGACTCCCTCGGACACGAGATCTTGGATAAGTCTATGGTGGACCCATACGTCGAAGTTTCTATCCACGTTCCCGACTGGCCTCACGCTTCGCAGCACCAATCATCCTCTGCTTCTACCCCTTCACCTTCCTCAACTGGTTCTACTGGCCGACTGCTGTCCAGACGCACCAATTCAGTCAAGAACAACGGCTTCAACCCTGTTTGGCAGGAAGCACTGAGCCTTCCATTCGGCTGTGTTGGCGACATGCTTGATTTGATCTTTGTGCGCTTCGCGGTGCGCAGGGATGGTGAGAACGATGAAGAGCCGATTGCCGTATATTGCGTTAGCCTTGGAAGTTTGGCGATGGGTCAGTATTTTCAGGACTGTGGCGTGACTCTGTGTTGACATCATCTGCAGGCTACCGGCATCTGCCCCTGCACGACACGCAACTCTCGCAGTATCTCTTTTCCACTCTCTTCGTAATGTGTGCTATCAATTGAAATCACTTCTAACTTCATTATATACCAACGCCTCATGACCATGTTCACAAGCGGAATATATCACGCAGCAGGAATAGGCACCTTAGATCATTAATTGTGTGGTAGTAGTCAAGATATATAAATAAATTGTGCACATACTCCAATGGATATCATACAATTCAGAGATAACGATGACAAGTAGAGTATGCAAGGTGATGACAGTAGATGAAGGATATAAACATCGGTTGATATAGATGGATGGGCTCTATAATCGTTCGATTTCTTCTACTTCGGTGGGGGAGTTGGTGGTCCTGGAATCGAAGACAACGAAAAGTTAATATGGTCTAATCGTGGGACACGTTGACCCACCGAAAAGACCGGGACGTGCAGCCGGTGTCACAGGCCTGGGCGAAACAGGCGCAGGCATCGGTGCCGGTACGTGCGCAGTATTTGCTAAAACGTGGAGATTGGTTAAATCATGATATGTGAATTAGAAGCGAGATGACACATACGCCTCCATTGTGCCCATGCGGGCAGATTTGGCTTTGGAGGTTCGATTGCAGGAACGGGAGCTGGAGCAGGAAGACTCTTGGGAGCCGGCTTTTCTCGTCTTGTTGGTTTGTGAACGACCCTCCAGGCTGGGCGGGCGGGGCCACTCAGACCTTCTTCTGGAGGAGGCGAAGCTGCAGGGGGTGGAGGCGGAGGTGGTTCTTGAGGCTACGAGATATCAGTGTTTGATGATGCCTCGAGGTCTTATAACACTCACAGGTGGCCTCCAATCAGGAGAATATTCACCTCCTGCACCATGTTTGGATTTAACAGCCATAAGCTCGGCAATTTCGCTGTTCGCGTTGGTAATCAGTTGCACACATTGGGCAGATAAAGGCGGATGCGTACAATTGAAGCTGCCTGCGCTCATCCCTAAGTTTTCCTACCTCTGCCAGCAAGATGCGAACTTCGCTCGCAAGGGCTTTGCTAAAATCGTTGAGGTATCTGGTGTGGCCCATCCATGAGTCTTCTAGCGTCCTTCCCGCGCAAAAACTATAGTGATCTCACTTGGGAGGAGCGCCGTTGTTGTAGGGATTTGGGCCGCCCTTATTGGAGGACATACTTTGAAAGTCTGCAGTGATGGGTTGAGTGAAGACTGGGATTATGGTTTTCTCACAAACGTTCCGGTGCGTGGACTGGAAGCAATTATCCTGGGACACACGAGGCAATTATAGTAACCGCCTGAAAAAGTAACCAGCTTGCGCAATGCGCAATGCCTGGAAGTCCAGGTTACCAAATATTAGTCTACCGCGTACCTATTCGGCAATACATATGACGACTGATTCAGAGTTCGACGCTCACCACGACTGCAAGCCTAGCATTTCGAGTTATGTAAAGACGTCGACCTTTGATACGCCTCATCAGCTCATCTTGCTATATATATTATAATTGGCATCCAGGAGTCGTGTTGATCCGGTCGATTTCGGACTCGGAAGTTCCACTCGATCGTCACCAATTGTGTGATATGATCCTTGCACAACGTTCTCAGCAATATTCTGACAAGTACCACATACTTATACAGGTAGTCTATCGACTTCAATTGTGAGTTCCGTATCCTCTCATGTGGCATGCGGTCTGACAGTAAACAGACTATTAGTGCAGTGCTTTGCATCATGCAAAGGTGTGGAATACCATGTCACATCCTCATTTCCGCAGCTTCAATCAAGATCATCCACAACATGCCCTTGTCGTACTCAAAGAAGCTATGGGTAGATCGATATCATGCGAGCGCCTCTGTCCTGTTGGCATCAGCGTTGCACATCGCTGTGGGGTGCGGAGCCGCATGGATGTTGTGGTTTCTTCCTTTATAGTCCATCAGGACCTCACAGGTACTGCATTTTTCGTGACCTCCAGCACACATCTAATAAATTTTAACTGTGCGGTCTAGGGCAGTCCGCACCATGCAACTAAATGAATGCGAAACCCAGTATACCCCTACAATGGAAATTTTATGCTGCATTAGCTGTGTTGTTGGGTGCTTGAAATGGTCCTCGCGGTGCGTGATTTAGTATCGCTACGACAGCTTGCGTGTAATTTCCCTCTCCAACACCCATATGACATTTGTCAACTTGAAGGAGCCCAAGGATAGAACTTTGTGGGTCGAGGACGTGTGTCACCTTTACCACCTCATGGAAAAGGGTACAGATCAATAACCTCCGCAGCTACTTGGCTCAGGTTACCCTTGCACAACGCGTCCTCCTAGAAGACCTGGCTTCCCGACAAAAACTCCTAGAAGAATCAGTCTACAATGTTGCGGTAGAAAGCCTCCGTCACGAAGCCAAACTTTTCGACGAACTAGATCTAGGTAACCGCGAACTTCATCGTGCAGGTTTGCAAAAGTGGATGTGGGACTGACGCCAAAAGCCTAAGAAGCGTCTCGAGGCCAAAATACAGGAGATCATCGCTACGGAAGCAAAATTTGTGAGCATATTTACGCCTATCAGGCATTTATATTAACCGCCAGCTAGCTCGAAACAAGTAAGTTCAGCGCATGGGCCCCTCCCTCTCCCTTGTCAAACGCGAGAAACTCTCCTTCATCACTATCCTTGAGATCATGCGCCTCCAAGGTAGTGGTGGTGTCTCGGATGGAATGAAAACTGCCCGTGCGCTACTCACCGTCGGGCATGCTGTTGAGAATAAGTACAAAACTGAGATGTGCAAGCGAAACCATATTGCCATCTCTTTGCATGCACGGCCGAGTGAGTTCACAGGTTACTTCACGGGCCTCGGGTACAAGGACTTGCATGCGCGCCGGATAACAGCTGAAAAGTACATAGAGGACAGTGAGGAGTGGACATCAGAGTGGACACAGGTACTTAGAGTGCCCGTTCTGTGCAAGGTCCTCTCAGCAGTATACCACCAGCCAGAGCCAGAAAAGTCCCACGGCTGTTACCGAAGCTTAGTCAGACGAAGACAACGGTTCTGCATAGGGCACCATTCACCTAGCCACACAGCGCACAACCCGAGCATCCTACCTCGCTTGAATCATCAATGTTTCAATCTCTTTGAACAGGACAACTTCAGAATTTCAATCACTTAAACGTCGACACGCTCGGAGCCATGTCAGGTTCATCAACATCACAGGATCTTCCTATGACACTTCTGCCGCTCACATTACAACACCGTGATGAGATTGATCAGACCGTGTTCCTAACAGTTCCCCCTGACTTCTTGAAGACGATTGTCCAATCTGAAGGGGCTGATACTACCACCGTAGAATCACTTCTTGTCGTAATCTACACCATTTTGGCGGCTAGTACATTGCTCAAACGTGAACACCTGAAGGATAATCTTGACATGAATTTGGCATCGAAGGAGACACTACAGCAAGCACCCTAAACTACAGGAAATCATCCGCCACGCTTGTGAAATGCGCTCGTTCTCCCACATCGCTGACCTTGGTGAGCGTTTGTGCCAGTGACATAGATGTCCCTCTGCTGACAGTTGCTGGAAACGCAGAAATATTTCAAATACCCCAAACTAGCGACCTCCCCGCGCCGTCGTCTCAAGGTAAGAGACTCTTATCGTGTGACATCTACAGTCATCCCAGGTCAGCTGTATCCTAGATGACGACCGGTCGAACTTCCTTTACGACTCATTCGTCAGACCTTACGTTGGGAAGGCTGTGGACAGTTTCTACGAGTACCTGAAAAATAACAACGTGAAGTTCAAGGGAGATGGCCTGGAGAGGCCCTACTATGCTAAGTTCTGTTTGATAGTCCAAAGTTCCGGTACAGGAAAATCAAGACTAATGACGGAGGTCAGCGTTTTGCAATCCCTGTCTGTATCGGGCGGCTAAGGCATCGAATTAGCTCCGGAAAAAGGGTGTTATTGTTTTGTACATGAACCTTCGCGGTCCGAGTGATCGGGGCTTCCCTATGCGAGACCTAGTGCCCGCCCGTATATTGACGGAAGATATGGACTGCACTCGAGCCGAGTATACCGCTCGTTGTTGCGCCTTCTTTACGGCTACATTCCAGACGCTTCAGGAGGATCTGAGCAGCCAGCTACGTCCGTTGCACCCTGGCAATCCTAATCCTGTAATCAAAATATGGAATGACCAAATGTGCAATATGTGCTCGGAAGCTCGTGTCGAGTTCTTTCAGAAAGTTCGATCTCGATATCAGGAGGTGAACAGGGAAAATCATAGTCTTGACTGATGGACTAAGGAAGTTTGTAATAGACCCTTACCAAGATCAAAGTGCCAAAGCCCGAAGAGGAAGTTTCGAATAATGATCCCAAACTCGTGATAGCATTTGACGAGGCCTACCCTCTGAGCAACATGAGCAGAAGGGGATTTCGTCCATCACATATCATTGGCAGGACGATCAACTCCTACTCCAAGAACAGCGATGCATCGGTCTGGGTCGTCTTTGCATCCACGACTTCGTACATCGGTGAATGATGTCGTGAGGTTTGATCACATCGTTGGATTTGGTCGTCCACTGTTGGTCCCTATGTCTTTATTCTCGTTTTCAATCTCGTTGACCGCCATGAATAGATGGAAGTCACTCGTGGAAAAACGTTTTTGAGACTGGCTGCCCAGAAACCCTGCAGATCGAAAATATTTGATCCAAATGATACGAACCAGGCTCTCGCGGTCCTGTCCCAGAGATTCGGTCTCGACATTTGCTTTGGTCACCCTGATGCTGTGTCTTATCTCGAAAAGGCAGTGGCTAGTCACCTGCGCGTAAGCTTCTCGACGACCGAGAATAGGATGTGGGCCTTCACTGGTTATCCATCAGAGCCCCTTCTGTCTTGCGTTGCAGCAATTCTACTCCATAGGGTGCCTACTAATCTGGCGATCGCTTTGGGAGTGTTGAAAAGAAAGGTTGATGGCGGGATGGTCGAGATAGGACAGAGCGGAGAGTTAACCAGCAGGCTTTTGCTGCTTCTCGCTAAGGATCTCCTTATTCGCCAGGACCCCCCCAAAGGCGTGATCCAGGATTTACACTATGAGGGAAGCGGGGAAGCGGAGCTGATAGATTGCCAGAAGGTTTCCGTCATTGATTTCCTGGAATACCTACTGGGCAAGATGTTCTGGTCGAGGACGGTTAAGGAGGCCAAGGTGGCTTTTCAGCACGCCTACATCAATTTCTCGCATTGGGTATCTGCTCTCGCCGAACAGAAGGTTTCATACAAATACTCGCATAAAGCTACTGGCATGTTTGCTTCGCAAGGTACACATATACACACGTTATATACTCAGGCTATGGACAGATAAGACAACGATACGAAACACCATAGAATTATTCGTTCAACTCCGAATAACTCCCGTCAGAACCAGAACCAAGCATGCGTACGGATTCATTGTCGGAGGAACCACTAGGACGCCAAGGATCACGGTCACCAGGGCCGAACCCATATCCCTTGTCCGCTATCGGTACAACCCCCCCCTCGCGAAGCATGTTTCGGATTGATCCGATTTGAAGATCAACTGTCTTCAATTCCGTTTGTGTCAGCTCGGTCTCATCTTCGTGGATAGACTTCATAAGGTCTAGTTCATGAGCGCGTAGGCGTTGGTACCTGAGCCGAGTGGCGATAGCCCGGCGAGTAACACGGGAAAGCTCGAGCATGCGCTCGTTGAGATAGTTCGAGGTCTCAGAACCTGGAGCACTGGGGGAACTCCACTTTGAAATATGAGTATTTGGCTTGGGCGCATCATTGAGGTTGTGTGTGACATACAGTTGTTTTCAACAATCTTGCTCTCTTTGAGGGCAAGTCAAGTTCACCTTCGCATTGATATATGGTATAATGAAAGCGGGAGCGTTTTGTGCCAGAACTACCAATTGCAGGATTTATCTTCGTACCAGCATCTAGCCATTCTTAACCCGAGAGCATAGGGTAGCCGGGTTCATGCAACTTCCTTTTATAGCAGTTGCATCGATGCAACTTCCAAATATGGACGGCCATTTGGTGCAACCTGCGGTCAAAATAAGCGGGCGCACGCCTATTTTTTGCGACCTGCAGTCAAAATACGCTGGTGGATCACTATTTTTCCACAGTCACTCATGTAAGCTGGTGCAACTTCCTAATATGGTGGTTGCATCTGGTGCAACTTCCTGATATAGAAGTTGCATCTGGCGCAACCTCCCGATATAGAAGTTGCATCTGGTGCAACTTCCCAATATAGAAGTTGCAGCTGGTGCAACCTCCTAATACAGAAGTTGCATTGAAATAAGCTGGCGCACGGGTATTCAAGCAGCAACATATAACACAGAGGCTGATTCCTTTGCAATGTGGCACGACTGACACTTTGTTTGAAATAAGCAGGCGCACGGCTATTCAAGGAGCAACATATATACTGATTCATTGGCAAGCTGATGCAACTGGTGCAACATCCTAATATTAAAGTGGCATTGAAATAAGCAGGCGCATCAGTATTCAAGCAAGAAGACATCATAGAGTCTGATTCTTTGTCAATGCAGCACAACCGACGCTCTGTTTGAATTAAGCAGGCGCACGGGTATTCAAGCTGTAACATATATCACAGAGGCTGATTCATGAGCAAGTCGACGCAACTGATACAACCTCTCAATATAGAAGTTGCATCTGGCACAACTGACACTCTGTTTGAAATAAGCGGGCGCACGGGTATTCAAGCAACAACATATCTACTGATACATTTGCAATGTGACACAACTGACACTCTGTTTGAAATAAGCGGGCGCACGGGTATTTAAGCTGTAACATATATCAGAGGCTGATTCATTAGCAAGTTGATGCAAATGATACAACCTCCCAATATAGAAGTTGCATCTGGTGCAACTTCCCAATATAGCAGTTGCATCTGGTGCAACTTCCCAATATAGCAGTTGCATCTGGTGCAACTTCCCAATATAGCAGTTGCATCTGGTGCAACTTCCCAATTTAGAAGTTGCATCTGGTGCAACTTCCCAATATAGCAGTTGCATTGAAATAAATAAGCGGGCGCACGGGTATTCAAGGTGCAACATATATCATAGAGGCTCATTCATTTGCAATGTGGCACAACTGACACTCTGTTTGAAATAAGCGGGCGCACGGGTATTTAAGCTGCAACATATCACAGAGGCTGATCCTTTGCAAGGCGGCATGACTTACCCTCTGTTTGAAATAAGCGGGCGCACGGGTATTCAAGGTGCAGCATATATCATAGAGGCTCATTCATTTGCAATGTGGCACAACTGACACTCTGTTTCAAATAAGCGGGCGCACGGGTATTTAAGCTGCAACATATATCACAGAGGCTGATTCATCAGCAAGTTGACGCAAATGATACAACCTCCCAATATAGAAGTTGCATCTGGCGCAACTTCCAAATATAGCAGTTGCATCTGGCGCAACTTCCCAATATAGCAGTTGCATCTGGTGCAACTTCCTGATGTAGCAGTTGCATTGAAATAAGCGGGCACATCAGTATTCAAGAAAGAAGATATATCACAGAGGCTGATCCTTTGCAAGGCAGCACAACTGACACTCTGTTTGAAATAAGCGGGCGCACGGGTATTCGAGGTGCAACATATATCATAGAGGCTAATTCATTTGCAATGTGGCACAGGTTACACCATGATTCAAATAAGCAGGCGCATCGCTATTCAATCAGCAATATATATATAATAATTCATTCACAAGCTGATGCAACTTCCCAATATAAAAGTTGCATTGAAGTAAGCGAGCACATCAGTATTCAAGCAAGAACATATATCACAGAAGCTTATCCTTTTGCAAGGCAGCACAACTTACAAAGTGTTTGAAATACATGGGCATCTTAGCATTTCAACCACAAGATCATGCCTATTTGAATCACATTCAAAATATATTTGTCAGCAGAGTTAGGGGTGGGAAAATATTATGAAAATATTCATTCCCAGACAGTTGAAAAAAAATTCTCGCAGTCCTTCTGTCTCATACCACCACCATCCACCTCATCATCTACATCAGAGTTTGTAGCAATGAAGTGCACCACCTGCAGCACAGTCTTTGCAACTGAAGAGAAGTCCAGCTACATCACACATGTCAGACAATGCACCAAGATAGCATCATTTAACATAGGAGATCAAAAAATCACAATAGAAAGAAATGATCAGGGTCTATTTCTCTGCTATTGCTCCTTTCCTGGCTGTCCAAAAAGAGGGTTTGCAACCATCAGTGGACTGAAGAGTCATATGAAGAAAGTAAAGTCAACCTGGGTGGGACCAGAAGGCAAGGCAACCAAGGTAATATCTGTCATCAACTCACACAAACACGCATGCTGATAAAAGATGGCTTCACAAGTCCACCGACATGCAAAGTAGCTTAGTAAGCAAATATCCAATAAGAGCCTGATCCACTATTCAACAGCTCATTTTATTTTACAGTACCATCCACAACAAGAAGACTCGTTCAATGAAGATCAGATGATGGTGTCACCAGTACTTGGACCTGCAATGGTAAATCTGAATACATATCATAACAATTCAAAGAATGGCACGCTCATCTCAAACGAGCAGCCATTTCATGATGCACCAGATGAAGACTTGGAAATGCTGGAGAACAGAGCAACACGACCATCAAGTTTTGGCGCAGCGATGGTAAATACAAAGAACAGACAACATCACCGATGATCAACTGACATCATCTACAGTCCATGGCAGAAGTCCGGTCCAGTCTGCAGCCAGCAGCAGGCGATATACAGCCCGATGCCGCAAATAAGCGTGCGCCAGCTTATTTTGCATCAGAGGCGGACAGAGAAGTTCCAAGATTGACCCATCACAAGTATCTTGAGAAGCTCAACCTAGCGATAAACACGGAACTTCACTTTCTCTGCTGCGAGATCTGCCAGGTCGCCATTCTGCCTGGTCAGGCCAAGACTCATGTCAAAACACAGCATTCACAAACAGAGTTTGATGACGCGAAATTCGCTCAAGCCATGACAGAGGAAGGAATACCGCCCGATCTACCTAGCATATCAGGAGCGAGATCACAGGTGGAAGGACTCGCGGTGCATGATGCATTTGCTTGCGCTCATTGCGACAAAGTATTCACCAGCCTCAAAAACATGCGCAACCATCATTCAGAAGTGCACAAAGGCACCGCAAAGCCACGAGAGTGGAGAGCTTGCAAGGCTCAGCGTTTCAGAAATGGAGGACCAGGCACACACCAGATGTTTTGGGAAGTCGAAAATCCCGTTGAACCAGAAGCATGCGTCAAGGAGACACTCATTCGAGCCATGATGAAAGACATGGAGTCGGTACTCCAAGTCATCGAGGTCCCTCAGGACAAACGAACGGTCAGTCCATGGCTGCTCACAACACGCTGGCACGAGCATTTGGCCGGAAACAAGCCCGAGGATCTCATGGACCTGGTGGCCATACCAAAGAGGAATGATGAGCTGATGCCACTACTGAAGGAACACGTTGAGGCATACTTTGAGAGGGCACTGACTCTGCTGTCGACCACGGACGAGCTTATACTTCAAAGACTCAACTCACCAGATCCGATGAAAGAGTGAGTCGCATGCATTTAAAAAATAAGCGGGCGCCCGCTTATTTATGATCGCGATGCAGGGGAATATCCAACACGCCTCTTCACAGGCACCAACGAGACGACACAATGCAGAAATACATACTGGCCATCGTAGCCTTGCTGGCCATGCTGATGCGAAGCAACCCTCGAGCGCCATTTCATTTCTCCATGACTCGGGAACTGCAGGAGATGACGAAAACTCTGAAGACGAGTTTGGAGGATGGACGAGATGAAGAGACGGTGTCCTCTCACATCCATGCTCTTCTCATATCGATATGGACGACGAGCTGGAAGCAGACAGACCAGAACCCAATATCTGATCCCACCGAGCTGTGCCTGGCCTTGCTCACCATGCAGAGAGATGGTTCGTTCAAAGAACCAAAGGACGTCACCGGAATCATCGCAAAAGACGAGTACTGCATGCGCGCATCCTTCCTCAAGGAGATCAACGACAGAGTGTCGAAAGGAATTGCAAGGGATGAAGATGCTGCTTGCGATGCCCTGGAGCCTTGGTTCACGGAAAAGAAACACTCGACCTTCTCACGTCTCAGAACCCTGCAGCACCGCGCATCCGCCATCGCATACGATACCATGAGCCTTCCACGCATCTGGTGGACGGATCCCAAGGATTTCCGCACCATGCTTTATAAAGGCAATCACATAGACCTCGATGGCGTCTGCAAGATGTTTGCAGCGACAGAGGAGAGATTAGTGGACCTATGGGAGAACAAGGTGCTGAAAGGTCTCGAGATCAGGACCGACTACGAATTCATCACCGATGATCTGAGCATCAGAGACGTCGGCTATTCTTTTCTGACCGATCCACGCAACAAGGCGTTTTCAAGAAGGGATCGATTGCTCGAGGCCTTCTTCAAGAACGAGAAGATCTCGGAGGAATTTTCAGTGATCAGGAATGGCGAGTTGGTGTGGAATCAAGGCGCGCTCAGAGGATGGTTGCGGGACTATGCGGAGCTTCACAGCCTTCTGCTGCTGCGTTGCGAGATGATAAGCGGCGCGCCAGGACGAGGAACAGAACTGACAGCCATGACATATCGCAACACGCGCACACGGACCAACCGCAACCTCGTCATACTGGGCAAGCACGTCACCATGCTCTGCACGTACTCAAAGATGACTGCAGTGACAGGAAAAGACAGGCTCATACCTCACAGCTTGGACGCAGTCACAAGCGACATCTTGATTCAGGATCTCACCTTGGCCAGGCCTTTTGCAGAATTCGTGGTGCACACCTGCTTTTCTGAGGACAGCGCGATGAAGGACAGGTATCGCAATCAGCTGTTCGTCAACTTCAAAAAGTCTTTCAACTCGGAAGATCTGTCAGCAGTCATGACGCGCTACAGCCTGCCGCATCTCAGCTACAAGCTGACCCTCAACTCCTGGAGGCACATACAGACCGCCTGGAAGCGCAAATTCAAGTGCTCCACCGATGATTTACTGGAGGACGATGCAGAAGAAAATGTAGAGGCCCTACAGGCCGGTCACAGTCGTTCCATGGAAAACCGCGTCTATGGACTCAGCATGCAGGCCTTGGCTGGAGCTCCAGAGGACGTTCTCCCCATGTTCTTGAATGCAAGCACCGCATGGCAGACCAAATGCAAGACGGTCCCCGGAGGACAGCTTCTGCCATACTACAGAGCACGCTCCGCAGACTTTGCAGATGCGCAAAGGACACCAGGCTCAAATAAGCGGGCGCCCGCCTATTCAGCAGCGCAGAGCAGCCCAGACGAAATCGCACAGAAAGTAGTGGAGCAACTGACACCAGCGCTCACTTCAGCCATTCGAGCTGCGGTCCAGGAAGCGGTCGCCGGGATATACGATCGGTCGGGTCGGGTCGAGCCAGAGGATCATCATCAAGGTAAGCTTTTGACTCTTCTACGCCAAGCAGCGCCTCGCTGATCCCACCGCATCAGAGTCACAGACGAGCGAGCGAGCGCCCACCCCAGCACCATCAGATAAAGCACTCATTCCAGATCTCACAGCACCATCAGGGCCACAAACAAGCGGGCGCCCGCTTATTCGGGATCTCACACCAGCTAGCGCCACAAGCGCCACAAAGAGCAGCAGCGGAGAATTTGATCCGATGGTCGCGGAGGCCGAGGCGCTGCGAGCAATGAGACGGGTGCTGGGGGATGAAAGCGCAGTATGGAGATCAGAGGAGCAAAGGCAAGCGATGAGGGTGGTGCTGGAGGGCAAGAGAGATGCGGTGGTCATCCTTCGCACCGGAGGAGGCAAGTCCATGCTGGCGATCATTCCGAGCCTGCTGGAGAAGAACGAGGCGACGGTGCTAGTCCTTCCACTGAATTCTTTGCTGATGGACTTTCAGCGAAGATTAACCAGCATGGGCGTGCCCTTCCAGACATACGACAGGAACGTCAACGAAGGAGCTCTGAACTCAAAGGACAACCTCATCCTAGTCACAGCAGACAAGGCTCGTTCCCAGGGCTGGAGAGAAGCGCTGGCCATCCTGAACGAAAAGAAGCCCATAAAACGCACGGTCTTCGATGAGTGCCACGTCCCTCTCATCGCCAACGACTACAGAGAGGCCTTGGAGGACGTCTACGAAATTCGCAGCATCGCGATGCAGATCATCTGTCTCTCTGGGACGCTGCCTCCCTCCTGCATTTCAGATCTCATCTCAGCGTTCGGCTTGGTCGAGGACACGCAGGTGATCAGACAGTGCACCAACAGAGGAGAGCTGATCTACATACTGGAGAAATTGCCCTCCTCTGAGATAATGCACAGAGCGATCAGGATCATGGAGGAGGAGACGCAGACGTGGCAGAACAGAGACAGAGGACTGGTGTTTGTGCCCACGCTGTCCCTCGGGCGCTTGGTAGCCAACAAGAAGGGCTGGCCATTCTATCACGGAAACCAGGAGACCATGACGGACGAGGAGCGGAGAGAGACATACCGAGCATGGGTGAGAGGAGACAGCAAGATCATGCTCGCGACCAGCGCTTTCAGCACCGGAAACGACTACCCCCACGTCCGCGTGGTGATCCATCTGAACAAGCCGTTCGAGATGCTCGAGTTCGTCCAAGGACAGGGCAGGGCAGGAAGGGACGGTTTGCCAGCCAAGGCCTACACGCTGGTGCCACCCAGCGCATCCCCTCCAAAGCTGGAAGCACAAGACAAGGACCACAAAGGCAAGCAGGCCATGCACGACCATCTATACACGTACGGTCTGAAGCGGTGCCTGCGATACGGCACGACTCACCACATCGACGGCACGGGAATAAGCTGCCGCCAGCTCGTTTGCAACCAGAAATGCTGCGTCTGCAAGGAAGACATGTATCACAATCCCGCCAGCATCGTCATGGCGCCCATGCCGAAACCAAGGCCCTTTGCGCAATCAGTCCCATCCAAACGCCCAGCATCGCCGACCTTCACATTCAGACCACCTCCGGAGCATAGAGACACTCACCCCTTTGCGACCAAACCCTCGGAAAATCCATTCCTCGAGGCGGCGAACAATGCGACGATGAAAAGGATGACGAAGCAGCTGGCCACGGCAGAGCTGGCCCATGGCATGCGCAAGGCCCTCGAGTCATTTCAGGACACCTGCAGCTTCTGCACGGCGATGGGGAGCAAGGGCACCAAGCCTCACATGATCCACAACTGTCCATCCTTTGGACCTCAATCCGAAGCCGAGTTCGAAGAGTACTGGGCTTGGCGCCAGACGCTGGAGTATCTCAAGCACCACAAAAAGATATGCTTCAAATGTCACGTCCCCCAGATCAACGACAATCTGCATCCGACCTTTGGAAAGAATGATTGCGAGTTCAAAGACATCGTCGCCCCAGCAGCCTTTGGAATATTTTGCAACGTACGAGCTCGGACAGCAGCAGAGGCGCATTTCAAACAGAAGTGGTCGAGTCGAGAGAGATTTTCAGGATGGTTGATGGGAAAGCCAGCGAGCGGAAGCCAGAGCAATCTGATGGATCTCTTCCTGTGGTTCGTAGACCAACAAGCGTAGCATCAGAGGAGAGGCGGATCAAACACGCAATGTAGTCATAACGAGTAGAATAGAATAGCACGCAGACCAGACAATGCCCAGCGATTGGGAGGAAGCGCGGTGAATGAGCTCACCTCTCTGCCCTCCAATCGCTGCGCACGGCGGACGAAATAAGCGGGCGCCCGCTTATATACGACCAGGCAGGCGCAGGGCACGGTCATCAGGAGGAAGCATGGTGAATGACCCCACCTCTCTTCCCTCTGATGGCTATGCATGGCGGACGAAATAAGCGGGCGCCCGCTTATATACGACCAGGCAGGCGCAGGGCAAGGTCATCAGGAGGAAGCGTGGTGAATGACCCCACCTCTCTTCCCTCTGATGGCTATGCATGGCGGACGAAATAAGCGGGCGCCCGCTTATATATGACCAGGCAGGCGCAGGGCAAGGTCATCAGGAGGAAGCGTGGTGAATGACCCCACCTCTCTTCCCTCTGATGGCTATGCACAGCGGACGAAATAAGCGGGCGCCCGCTTATATACGACCAGGCAGGCACAGGGCAAGGTCATCAGGAGGAAGCGTGGTGAATGACCCCACCTCTCTTCCCTCTGATGGCCATGCACGGCGGACGAAATGAGCGGGCGCCCGCCTGCAAACAACTAGGCAGGCGAGAAGCACAGCAAATAGCGATGGTCCTCTCACCTTCATCAGTCGCCATGCACAAAAGATGAAATGTGCAGGCACCAGCTCACATGCAGCAAGTCTGGCCCATGCAGGAAGGATCCACATTTCCATGGCTGAAATTCTGCATCAAAAAGAGCAGGTCCGGCCCATGCAGCTGTGCCATGACTCATCAGCATGCGCATATTTGCACCACTCGGACAAACACATTGGAGCAGGTCTGGCCCATGTGGCTGTGCCATGACTCATCTGCGTGCGCATATTTGCACCAATTGGACACACGCATATATATATGCCCGCACAGCTGAGCTCCTTGAACTGCAATTCCTACCTTCCACACTCAGTAAGCAATAAACACATACAAACAATGATGCAACAGAAATCAGCAAAGAACATCAAGCCCAGCAGCAAGGCAAATGTGAGCGCATCAGCATCACAAAAATAAAAAAATAAAACAAGAGCTCAAGCCCTTATTCATTCAGGCCAAGAAAAACACAAGGAACGATGATGCAAGTCTTCTCACTTTTGAACGCACCGCTGGATGCTGACGCATACTTTTGGGAACAAAGGGTCCAAGTCCAGTCAGGGTGAGCTTTCAGCGACTCTGAGAAAATAAGCGGGCGCCCGCTAAATTCAATGCAGCAAGGAGCATTCCTCACCCAGCCACCAGCAGTGAGTCCGACATTGATGTCCACGCGCTCCATTTGCCCACTCCCCAGATGCAGAGCAGATCGTCGAGCTCGGACGAGGACTCTTTGAGCGATGGAGCCGTCATTCAAGAGAGCTTCAACAAGGCGAGCTTTTACTCGTTCATCTTCATCTCGTCCGTCATCCTGATCCATCATCATCCGCCAAAAAGAAGACAGGAACGACAGTGGTGAGTGGCCATCAGAGCTCGGTCGGTCGAGTCTAATTCCACGCTCAGAGAACCGTCGCCAGAAAGGCGCCCGCAAAGAAGGGCCAGGCTACTACCAAAGTGAGCGATGATATGCGCGCACCAAAGGCCGACCGCTGACCTCCACCGGACATCAGGAAGCCAGCGTCGTCCAAGTCACGAAATCGATCGTACAGCAGACCATACAGCAGGTGGAAAACGAGATAGACGACGCCACCCTGGGCTTCGCGCTGATCAACGTGGTGATGGACGACGATGCGTTCAGAGGACCAAAGATGCTGAAGCGGACCATCAACAGGCGATTCGTCGACGAAAATTTCATAACCAAGTTCGCCAGGGGAGTGGATCAGCAGGGACTGCACAATCGATCCAGCGTCAACGCGATAACGATCGGCGTGAGGCGCTCGTACATCAAAGCAGATTCCCTCAGGCCCATCGAGCTCGGCCAATTCACCAACAAGGTTCAGTGGACCGCCCCAGTGAGAGGCGAGGACAGGACCATGGTGCTATACAACGGCAGCCACAGAATATATTACTTGTCGGGTCGGAAAGAAGTGCTGGACGGCCAAGAAGACTACGATCAGATCAGCAGGACGCTGGAGACGACGAAGGACAAGAAAGAAAAGGAAGAGCTGCAGAAGAAATTGGCAGAAGTCCTCAAAAGGTTGGACCAGCATGGGGTGTGGCTGGCGAAATTCCTGGACATCGGTGAGCACCCAGATAAGCGGGCGCCCGCTTATTTTCGACTCATTCCGTCTCAGACATGATATCCAAGTCCAAGTCCAAGTCCCTCATAGAGCACAGCCTGACGAGCAACATGCCCTTTGCCCAGAAGATGGACACCGAAGATGAAGGGCTATCCCAGATCCTCACCATCCTCAACAGCATGCCGGTCGACGAGCACCAGGCATACATCAAGCAGGTCGTGGGACGCCTGGCATCGACAAAGAAGTCAAAGATTCCACGCATTCTCGCCGACACGCAGGCCTACACCACCGCCATGCATTTCAACAAAATTCCCGAAATGAGACCAAACACGTCCGCTGGAGGCGGAATGAGCGTTCGCCATCTGATATCGTGGTCCCCAGCCACCGGAGGGGTCAGTCTCACGATGATCTCATCGGCCAGGCATTTTACGCTGACACCTGACGGTCCTTCCGCAGCTCCTGGAATACATATTCGGTTACGGCTACCGAGTCCTACAGTTCCTGGCCTGTCCCATCCCTCCCCAGCTGGTGCCGAGCATCGAAAAAGTGGAAGGCGAAGCAGCGCGCCGCGGCATCGATAAGGTCGAGGCAAGAAAAGCCGCGATCAACGACATGATGAACCACATGGCCGCCCCCGAAAACGCGGGCATGCTGTGGCAGCCCCTCAGCGACATATATATATGGGCTTGGACCGGTTCATCCATGAGGCTCAACGACGGAATCATGGACCTCTTCGGCGCCGATGGACGCGGAGAGGAAGAGGCCAAGAAAAAGTGGATCGCAGGCTTGGACAAGTATTGGATCAACCTGAACAGTCACGCAGCCCAGGAGTCCAGCCACACATCGCAGGACTCCGAAGACATCATCGACCTGTTCAAGCGCTCCATGCCCAACAAGCTCGAGTGGGTGAGGTCGCAGGAGCTCTTTCCGGAATACCATCCGTTCGTCAAGCAACTGCCGATCATGAACAAGTACTCGTTCTCAGCGATCCAGCGTCTGTTTTACAACGACAGCAAGAAGAATCTGCACTTGGAAGTCATCATCCTGGAGGTGCGTGGGGCGCGAGATCAAGAGCGCCGCCTTCTCTGACCGAACAGCGGCAGATTTGTTTTTGGGTGGAGCCTTTCCTCAGACTCACCTTGGTGCAGCGGGGTCAGAAGCAGTGGAAGAACGCTCTGCAAGGCTTGAAATGCTACGTACTGGAACGGCTGCGTCTAGGGCCGCAGGCGGTCGGAGAGGTGAGAATAAGCGGGCGCCCGCTTATTTTTTTTTTATTCAGCTCAGGCTGACCGACGTCTTCTTTCAGGTGCTCGCATTTATATGGTCAAAACAGAAATAGGTTTCAAACTTGGAAAAAAATATCTTCTTCTGGGCTGGTACATATCATAGAGGGTGTTCATAGGAATGATATGAGCCAAGAATTAAGAAAATCGGCGGTTCGGTTATGGAGATATGGTCGAAATACTGACTTTTTGACCCATCCACCAGATCTCAACATTGTTGACCTCCAGAAGCTCTGGGACCATCACCAATCGATTCCTACACTTGAAAAACCTTAGGACAGGCGTTTACAGTATCGGTCTTGGGTTAAAATGAGACACAGTGAGATATAAGGGGTACAAAGGGGGAGGGGGACCCTGCATAACTCAAGAACGCGATTTTTTCTGGGAAATCTGGCTTGACCATCGTGTTCAGAATGGTCAATAGCCCCCAGGAAAAATGCTTTTGGAGTCCTGGCAAGTCATGGGAAGTCTGTAAAAATCGATCTTTGTAGGAGGCATCAGGAAAACTGACATATATCATTTCAGGCATGCTCAGGACACTCTGGGACCATCTCCAATCGATTTATATGCTCAGAAAACACTAGGAACAGTCATTTGTATGTCGGTATGTACATAATAACAGGATATAGCAGATAGGGGGGGAGGGGAACCTACCATAACTCGAGAATATGATTTTTTCGGGGAAATCTGGCTCGACCATCGTGTTTAGAGGGTTCAAAAACCCCCAGGACAAATGCTTTTGGAGTCTCTGCAAGTCATGGGAAGCCTGTAAAAATCGATCTTTGAGGGGGGGTATCAGGCAAACTCACACATCACGATTCATATTTGTATAAAACACTCAGAAATCATTCCCATTCGAATTCTATGCTCCAAAATCACTAGGACAGGCCTTTATATACCAGCATGTACATAATTGCAAGATATAGGTGGTAGAGGGGGTGGGGGGACCTACCATATCTCAAAAATGCGATTTGTTCTGGGACATCTGGCTCGACCATCGTGTTCAGAGGGTTCAAAAGCCCCCAGGACAAAAGCTTATGGAGTCCTTGCAAGTCACGGGAAGCTCATAAAAATCAATCTTTGAGGGGAGGTAGCAGACAGGGGTGACACTGCTTACATCAGCACAAGCGGTAAACTCTCAACTTGGAGCAACTGAATATATATCTGCCCAACAAATAAGTTGCCTCAGTTATGAGCCTGAGATACATCCACATCAGGAAAAAGGCTGCAAGATTACATAGCCCCGCATACCCTCAATAGCTCAACATCACACCCACACACATCATGTAGCACTCAATGTATCTATTCAAATAGAACTCTTCTGACCCATCTCGAGTGAATAACAAGCTGACAAGGGTGCAGAATTCGATTCACTGGTAGAACAACAGCATTAGGTCCTCGGTGCCGAGAAGACCTGGTGAGCCTGACACTGTGCAAATGTGCATCAAATGTTTGAAAGAGGCCAGAACCAGTGTCTATATACAAGGGGGTGGGGAAAATGTCCAAAACACAATGGGTCGTCAAAATCACCTTTACTTCACCAACACGAAGACCTGACTTAGTGTAGTGATAAACCATAGACAATCATCAAATGACGACACTCACCCAACACTCCCTCCCCAGTGTACTGGCCCTGATCTTCAATCACAAGCACCATGTCAAAGTGCGCAGGCACTGGTCCTTTCCTCATATCCTCAGACAGAATGACTGGTGCTGCACGTACCTTAAATAAACATTTTGCAATGTTTATGCATGGCCATGCTGGTGAGAGGACTTTCAGGTATTTGTAGACATCAATCTGATCTCGTGGAGTGAGCTTTCTGTGCAACAAAATTTGCACATGGTTATGAAAGAAATCTTCGAGTGCAGGGATGAAAAGAGAAGCACTGTGTTCATCGAGCAAGTGTTGGATTGTAGTGTTGGGGAATGGATACCTTCTGAGAATAACGTACCCCCTTGACGCTGTCAACATTTTTTTTTGAATCCTTGTTTATTGTCCATTGAGGCTAAGCCCTATATTGGACATCTCCTACATGTATGTGCTTTGGTATTGACTCAATATATCTTGTCATGGTGGCGTCTCGACAATGGTTCTGGTGTGGGTGGGAACTGTGATGCCTGTGGGGAGGCATGTGGTTGTGTTTGGTTTGATTTTGTTCTGTTCTCCTCTCATCCACTCTTTTGCCTTGGGGGGGGGGGGGGGGGGCTGGTTACATCTCCGAAGGTCTGCTCAAAGTGTCTTGTACATGCGATGTATTTCAGGCCCACTCTCATTCCTTGGATGTTGTTGAGCAAGTGCTTGATGTTGTATTTGCATGGGCCTACTTCGAGATGCAGAGCGTCTCGCTGTCTGGTGAAGGTGGGGCATACTAGTAGAAAGTGGTGTACTGTTTCTATGTGTGCATTGCAATTTTTGCACTTGGCTGATTGGCTCTTTGATATCTGGTGTAGGTGTTTGTTGAGTGCTATGTGACCCATTCTAAGCTGAAATAGGAGCGAGCTGTGCTTCCTTGGTAATGATGTGATTTTTGCAGCGAACTTGTTGGAGGGAGCTGACTGATCTATGGTGCGCAGGGTGGTCAACCTTGGTGAGATGTTTTCTATCTCCATCGCCTCGTCTTTGATTCTGCAGTAGCATGTCTGTTTGATCGCTGACTTGCTATGTGGCAGTTCCTTGATTTCACCATGTTTCGTCAGCAAGGATTTCGGGAGTTCGTGCCTTCCCGATGATTTCCCTCTCACTGCCTCTTTTGCCTGCTCATCCGCTGCTTCGTTGCCTGGGATGCTCTTGTGTCCTGGTGTCCACCTGATGATGAGCCTCCTTCCATGGTTGTCTGGGATGACTGTTAAGGTCGTACTCAAAAGATATCGGATCTGAAGGGCTTCGGCCTCAGCTCATACACTGTGCCCCTTTCCCAAGTATAGCCCCTTATTTCAGAATACTATACTTATCGTATCCGAAGATCCGGATGGCTATTGTAGCGTATCTGAAGGTCCGGATGACTATCGTATGATATCTGGGTGTAGAGACAAGTATCGTATACTTGTCCGGATATCGGACAGAAGTATAAAGGCTAGTCTAGACAAGTCCAAGACTAAAAACTAACAGAGTATTGACTATCCGAAGATAGAGGCGGATGCGTTAGACTTATCGGATACAATCCTTAAGTCTCGGAGGGTGACAAGAGTTGACAAGACTCAAGTCCGGATAACAGAATGAGGACAATCTAAGATGATATTCGAACTGGGGTGCTATAGGACATATACAAGAGTTTATATACGATAGAACTACGCAAGAGGCTATGCAAAAGGTATCACAATGTATAAGCAATGCTTATTAGAAGTCAAACATAAGCCGGAAGTTAATCACAGGTGAACGGATCAGAAAACATAGCCGGAAGTAAGCATAACCGATATACCGGAAGGGAAGAAATACTAAATGGAGGAAATAAGCAGTGTGTAACGTTATATGAACAGGATATGAATGAAGAAGCTTATCGTGATGGATCTGGTATGGATCTGTGGATCATATCTGATCGGATCTGACATCCGGAACTTCGGATGAGAAGCGCGAATGTATGGGATATGACAATGACCCTGCATAAGTCATCATGGAACGTGTCCATCAGGTGATGCCCTGGTTGCAAACGGAAGGCTGATGTTGCGCGGATGGCTGCCTGGTTGTCTACCCCAGTGACATAGTCCCTCCCCTTTCTCCAACTAGCTCGCCTTCGATGCTGTCAGTATCATGAAGCATTCTGTCTGACGAGGCAAAATAATGAAGTTGGCTGCTGTAGGCACAGGTCCATCGAGGTCCAAGTCCAAGGTACTGGCATCTGACTTGTCTCACACCAAATCACCATCAAAGGTAAGCTTATTGAATGGCAATTGACTCGTGACGTAGTCACGTCGCTTAGAGGCATGGTATGTATGTTTTATGAAATTAATATACAAACATTCAGGAAGCTCAGTATTGAAGCCATCTGTGCTTCCAAACAGACAAATGGTGTCGACATAGTGAAGCATCAAATGGAGTTTGGGAATGTTGACGTGCTCCCATGCTCTGAGATCAAGGTTTATGTTCTTGTTGGTGTGGAATGATGCAAGTGTGTTATGCATATGCAAAAGTGTCACGTCCGTGTACGTCTGGTACCGTGCATAGTAAATAACATGCACTGCAGCAAGAATTGGATTCTCGACAGCACCAGCAATTACCCCAAGGAAAACCTGCTGCAACTCTCTATAGTCGGCCCCCATCCATTGCATCCATTTCAAAATTCCATTCTTGAAGTGTCACAGGCCCAAATACAATGTCATTGCCTTGAAATGTGCATCAAGTTCCTCCTCACCTATGATCTCAGAGCACCAGCTTACGAGGTGATCCTTGAAAACACCTGTGTGCAGCTGGTGCAGAATGTTGGGGGTGATACACAAGAAGATGTTGTGGTGCGGGAGTGTTGCCCAGAATGGTGAGTAGATTGCTTGTAGTCCTTGTTCTTCCTCAAACTGACCATTGCTCATTTTGCCATCTTGATGCAAATGTAAATTTTCCAATGCCAGATCTTGTTTCTACACTCCTGACTTCATCATTATGCCATGCTCATTGCGCCCCACAGTACACTTTGGACACCTGTTCGCCATGCAGCAGACCACCAAACATTGTTTTGGGAAGTCCGCCACATATGCTGCAACAATGGGGTGCATCCTCTGAACTTTGCATCACAGGTAAGGGATGCAATTTGTCACTATTGTTTCAACTGCCTAACATTTTGCTCAAGATCACATGCCACACCTGACACCTCACAAAGTGAGGTGAAGGCCAAGCTTCGACCTCTCATGGAGAGCCTTGATGGCTTTTATTGCAGCACAGGGGAATCAGTTAAGTCTAGGAATCGCCGGCTTGTACATGAGCTCAAGGATAAGTTTGGATTGTGTTACCAGGTGAGTACACAATGTACGGGATTCTGTCGCACACTTACAATTGATTCCAAGGACATTGGAGACAAAAAGAGAAATGTCTCGTGCAGTGGCCTCTATAAGACGAGGTTGAATCAAAAGGGTGCCAATTTACTCTGGTACCAGAATAAGAGGGATGAAGGTGTCATGTTTGAGAAGTATTTCACACCATTTCCCATTCCTGCGCTAGCCTTGTTATATACCGTGGTGAGTCATGCATGTTTTATTTTGTTGTTTGGCTCATGTGTGACATCATCTACTGCATCAATGAATGGACTGACGGAGAGCGGAGTGACATCAATTTCTCAAGTGGCGAGTATAAAGCAGTATATGATAAACACCTCGCCAATCTTAGGAAGTTCGATTCATGAACGAAAGCCCATGGGATCCTTGATTCCATCTTCAAGGACATTGACATCAATGGGAGCTGAAGTCACTTTCAATATTTTCATCTCCTTGTGTCTCACATACTACTACAGAACACACGCTAGAGTGGATATGATGGATGTTACATGCAGAGACTATCTGTCTGATGTGGAAATCAGCAATGCGATTCAGGAATCTATGCAAGAGTGTGATGGTGGGAATCAGAGCGACAGTGTAGACGAGGTTGACAGTGAATCTGATGACAATGGTGAGGACAAGTAGGATAACTAATTACTTGATTAAATGTGCTAGTGAATGGATGTCATTGCTCCTCCAATATTATTTGAGGGTAACAAATTCAAGTGTGACAAATGACTGCAACTATGATTATGTCTGCATGGTATGGTAGACTACGTATGACTACATAGCACAACTACATAGTTGAGGTGCAAGCTACAGGCTGCAATGTTGCGCAAAAAGTAGGATAGCCTGTGCTATGTATTGCTATGTTGTAGTTCACATTTTTGCTGATGCATGCAAGTCAAACATCAATACATATCAAATTATGATTGCTACTTTATTCAGATATTTTAACAATATTCTGCCTAGAACATTCTTGGAAGCACATTGTGCTTATATAAGCAAATTTGCGGTCAACTTAAACAAGAAGTTTTCCTCTTGCTTCCTTTCCCACTTTCACTTTCACTTTCACTCTCACTCTCACTCTCAGGTCCTTAGGCAATCATTTCTTTTTATGTGTGTCATAAAGTGGGTTTTTGGTCTCTTCCTTTGATGGGTGCTACACTGTCGAGAATGGTGCCCAAGCTCTTTGCTTCTGGGAGTATCTGAGCAGGCTGTTGGTATTTCTCCAACATTCCGCTCATATACCCCCATAAGTGACATGTTTGGCCACCATCATCAATGATGTAGCCTCCATGAAGGGAAGAAACTGAAATCCCATTCAAATACCAATAAGAGTGAAGTGAAGACAAAGATGTCAACCACTCATGACATCCTCCATAGAGGGCAGATACCAACATCCTGGTCAAATACCTATCTATATGAGTTGAAACACTACATGGTCCTCTGACTCTCTTGTACCCATCATCTGACAAGCTCAAACCAGGTCTTGGATGGGATCCATAGGACTGGATCTGGTTGCAGGTATTCTCTAGCCTGAATGCAAAATATCACAAGATGGTTTAGTTCACATGCTGAGAAACAATGTAATGTAAATAACAAACCTTTTCATCTATACTATCCAATATTATTCTATTCTAACAGAATATCCACTAACTCTATACTCATCTCTAACACCATATATTTTCTCTTTACAACCATTAATAACCTTCACAATTTCAAAGCATTCATTGCCAAGAATGCTTCTATAATTTGAATTCCCCCAACCATGCATACAATGTGACTACTCAAATGAAAAGGAAGAAAAGCTGCGATTGACACGCCATCAACTGCCCATTCAACCTGCATTTGCTGTAACAGGGCAAAACTCTTCCTAAAGTCCTGTAGGATCTGCTGCATATGTGGCTGCATTGCGTGCACAGACCTGTGAGGGGTTGTGTATATCTCACCCGGTGTCAATAAGGTACCCTCACTCCTCTGCATGCTTCCCTCCCCCCATTTTTACCTTTAGCTGTGTTGATTCAACAGATGACTTTTTGCATTTAGGGTTCACATGTATTAACTCTCCTTTATTAACATTTTGTAACACATGCAGATTCATTAATATATATTTGACTTCAACTCTCTGAGCAGATTGGGATATGGGCCCGCACACACTCGCTGCAAATGTCTGACTTGAGCAATGAAGATATTTTTGAGGCTGCAATGACCTTGCATTCTCCAATGTCTTGTCTTGGGAAGCTTGGTTCATCCAGTAAATAAGTCTATTGCAGCCATCCTAGTACTGCCAACTACACTCCTTCCGGAAAGTCTTGACTCACGTGTTCGAAACGGTTCGAAAATAGTAAAAATGTCGAAAATTCAATTAAATCGAAAATTCAGCAAACTTGCACCACTCTCCTTCAAAGTCGAGCAGAAAAGCATAACTGTCACTCTTGTTAACATTATATTATGTCTAATACAGTGACTGAATGCTCCGACGAGGAGGATGCCTCTCGTTCACAACACTCTGATGAAGAATCTGTTGATGGTATCCATATGGAATCTGGCAACATTTTAGACGAAGAACATGGTAATCTTGGTGGTATGGAAGACTCCTCAGGCGAGGATTGTGATGAAATCTATAGGGACGATGACTCGGAGTTTGAGTTAGAGCTTGCTCCTGAGCTACAAGTGATCAAAGGTTACCGTGACTACCTCCTTGTTACTCGACGGGAATAAACTGACACCTACGCAGATGCAATTCATGCCAAGCAGCCTGATATCCCCGCCATTTATGAGCACATTTACTATTCGTGAATCGTTAAATAATCTTACATGACTTTCGTAGATATTCATACCCGTAAATCGTTAGCCCGTAAATGCAGCTATTAACTACTACTCCCCTCCGTGTAATATTGTCCGCGCTACAGATAGCCACTATACCTATACCAGCCTCGAGCAGTTTCAGCATTTATGGCCTTGAAGCAAGCTTCACGAAGGTCCTGCTCAGGGAATTGGCTGTGTTGGAGATCTCTCCAATGCCGTCGAAGCCATTTCTTCACTGTAGAGGAAGTGTGAGCGACAGACTACAATGAAAAGTAGTCGAACGTACAGCAACTGAAGCTCTCCTCGATCGGATTGAAATCTGGAGAGTATGGCGGCAGAAAATAAGTAAACAACCTACGAATGTGTCAGATACTTGCAGGCGAAGTAAAGTAGCGGTTGACACACCAGATGCCTCTACAGCTTCGCGTAAGGCATCACTCTTATGAGTGGAACAATTGTCGAGGACAATCACACTATTGGGGCCCGGGAATGGGTTCATATTGGGCAACTACAGTAGATTCGATCAACGGAAATTCAGACATTGAAAACGATATACTTGCTTTGGCAGTGCAAATTTATTAGTTTCAACATCGTCCTTCCGATATTCACATCTGTAAATATAGTGATTCAATTGAACTCCTTCCGGAAAGTCTTGACTCACGTGTTCGAAACGGTTCGAAATTAGTAAAAATGTCGAAAATTCAATTAAATCACTTTCGAGTTTTGTATGCCTCTGAACGGCTTCAAAACGCATCACATCTCGCAAGTTTCTCACCCAGACTCGTCATGGTCTACCAGAGGATCAGTCGTGATCGGAAAGAACGAGCCCTGTACCTGCTTTTGGAGGAAGGATAGGACATTGACCGCATTGCTGTTGCTCTCGGAGTATCGTCAAGAAGTATAGAGCGGTGGGAGGCAAATTATGACGAACACGGACACATCAACCCCCCTATGCCAATCATGGGTCGTTCACTCTTTTCCATGCTATGAAGGTCATAGTAATTATCCACTGACATGCTGATAGATTGCAGTGGAGGGATGCAGCCATGGCGCGCTGGACGCGATTTACAAGCACCTAGGTGATCTAGAGACGAGGCGCAACTGTATTGTAGATTTACTTCTTATGTGCGGGGACTTCCAAGCTATTCGCAATCACAGAGACATGCAATGCATGTCTGTACCGCAGAAGTATAGGCAGTTAGGCAATTTCCACAAGTACGTGCCAATACTCAGTTGGTACAATCATGCATTAATCCACTTCTTTCTAGGTACTATACAGGAGAAAGGACCGCTTCGGTGCTTACCGTTGTGATAGGCGGGAATCACGAGGCGTCAAATTACATGTCAGAACTGTACGTACCCGCTCTGCGCACTGTCTCTATCCTTATATCCTCTCACAGGTATCATGGTGGGTGGCTTGCACCAAACATATACTTCCTTGGGCATGCCAGATGTATCCAAGTGAACGGTATCCGTATCGCTGGTGCGTCTGGAATTTTCAAAAGCAATGATTTCAATCTAGGTGATTATCCTATCACGTTCTCGGGTGCTCCAGCATTAAACACACGCAGGTCTTTACGAAAGATTGCCTTACGATCATGGCTCCATGCGAAGTATATACCACATCAAAGAATTTAACGTTTGCCGTCTGTCTCTGGTCCGTGAATCTTAGTCTTTGCGAGTTCTTGATCTCACATCGGAATGCATCACAGCTGTCCTCCCCGGATATCTTCCTCTCTCATGATTGGCCTCAATCTATTGAGCGACATGGTGACGTTCAGGGTCTCCTTCGCTACAAACCATTTTTCAGACAGGATGTACAGACGGGCAATCTGGGTTCCCCTCCTGTAATGGGGCTCTTACGGACACTGAAACCAAATGGTGGTTCTCAGCCCATTTACATGTTCGATTTGAGGCTACCGTGCAGCATGAACAATCCTGCACCGGATCGAAGTCTCCGTCCACTACTTTGCCGCCACAAAACCGAGATGAAATAGCAATTGCAGATGATGATTTCGATGCAATTGAACCTCAGAATCCCCCAACTGAAGTTCCTCGTTTGAAAACGGCTTCCCACAACCCTGATGAAATAACCCTAGAAGAGGAAGAAGTTATACAATCGCCTCCTGTTGCATATCGACCACAGCCATCTGTGACAAATTTCCTCGCATTGGATAAATGCCTGCCAAAACGGGAATTTATGTAGGTTTGTAGCTCTGTGTTTATGGATATGGGTCGCTAATTTTTATATAGATCATCGATGTGCCTACCACATCGGATGAATCTACCATGCCTGGACAACGCTGCATGCCGAAGCTCACCCTCGATCCTGAATGGCTGGCAATATCGCGCGCTTTCCACCCATTCTTCTCCATGAGGCGGCGTCAACCAGATTACCTTGACGAAGCAACAGCTCCCGCGAAGGTTGCCGAAGAGATGGAGTGGTTGAATGTGCGCAACAACGAAACAAGCTCTTCTGATGCACCTCTACCTGGGTTTTGATCCATTTTGGATTGCCAGACATTCGTGCAGAACGCCCCTGGTCCCGGAAGTGAAGGAGCTCAAAAGAATCAACAACATGAGTATACCAATTCCTCGAAATATCTTCACTGACATTGGTTTGCAGCACCTTGGTACACTAATCCTCAGACTGCCGCTTTTGTGATATGCTTGACATTCAAAACATGATTGATTTCTCTTCTGACAATCGGGCCTAAGAAGCCTCTTGATAGCATTCTACAGAAATATGTGAGCGCCAAAGGCTGCTCAATTCATTCAGTTTGCGTTCACCTGGGAGCCGAGTTTGGTTGTTCAAGCTATTTAAGTCTTAAGCGCCCCTCTGTAAATTATTTCCAATCCCGAAGAAGGCCTGACGTGTCTCATAGTCAATCACTCTGTTAACAATCCAGATCAGTTTCGGAGTGGAGTGCAGCGTCAACAGCAGGAGTGGCCGTCATAGCGCTATGTTGTGTCACACAGGAGTTGACGACATTCTGCTCTAGCGGGCAGTTACGAGCACCGGGCAGTAGTGCCAAGCTTATGGGCGGATTGCATGAATTCACCGCCACGAGTCCCATAACGAAGGAGGAAACACGCGAGTGAGATAGCGCACGGATCGCTGCGGTTTTCTTCCTGTTGATTTGAAGATCGGATTCTGCTCTAAGATTGCATTAAGCGGTCAAACGCTGCACGACCAACACTGCCAGAGGCATCAGCATGTTAAGATGAACGAAAACGAAGCACACTCACTGATATTCATGACGAAAGTCTCGATCAGGCCAACTTGATGATATATCAACGAATTGGTTGCACTTCTGCCATTGGATATAGGGACCACGAGAGTCGTGCATGGGTAGCATTAGGAAGAGAGCACGAAGGCCTGTTGCTGCCCCATGGAAAAAGCGGGTGAGCCATTCATTGACTTCCTCATTGTAAATCCCGACGTCCTAGAGTGAAAAGTTCCTCGAGGCGACCTTGCTTATGCCTGGATACAGCCAATGTACTGGCCAGAACAAAATGTGAAGCTTTCGTAGCTGCGCACGGGGCATATTGATCAGTGATCACTGGTACTCGAAGCGAAGACGTTGAGCAGAGTCGGGGGTCTTTTCATTGTGAATGACGTGAGGGTGGCCGAACTTTGTTTGCTCAGGGTTTGTAATGTCTGGGACACACAATTGAGAGAACATACGTCTTCTACGTGATACTGTCCATTCGGAGTCGGGGATTGGCGCGCAGGCGCCGTTACGATAGCAGTAGTGTAGTGTTGACATCCATTCAACATTTGAGAGCGCCGAAGCAGTGGCGCAGCATTTTCACAATGTCCCGAATATAGTAGTTTAATAGTCCCGCTCAGGTGCAGATCCTAGGCTAGCCTCTGTCGTCTGGAACCGAATGATCAATCAATTACGTGAATGCAATTTTTTGATTTGGTCATCCATGGCGGGTGGCGCTTCTACATCCCATCCATTGCCAGTCATGCCCTCGAGCCCCACTCTCCCACTTGAGATCCAGCAATACATTTTAGCTCTTGCGACCCGTAACAGACATTCTGCGGCAGAAAATTTGAGGGTCTCAACACGCACATATCCATGGTGAGCCTCATTTGATGCAATATCTCACAACTGTGCTTCTACTGATTGATTCAATTACTTAACAGGATCGAAAGATTACTGTATAAAAGGATTGCGCTTTATCATCAAGCGTCGGTCCAGCGATTTCTGGGCTGTCTCCGCCTGCGTCCCATGCACGTTGACTTCGCCCATGAATACATTACATCTCTGTTTCTCGTCGGGTCAATCGAAATATCAACATTGGTAGAGATCTTATCGCTCTGCAATGGTATCTCTTGCCTTGTTCTATTGGTCTCGACAATATCATCCGCAACAGCTGTATCCTCGTTATTGCAAGCCCTGGATACTCTCCCACTGAAGTCATTGCAGCTTTCCATGGACGTCGATGTCTCAACATCATTCAGCACATCAAATGTGTTTAAACACTTGACGCATTTCGATACCCACGACCATCGCATGCTTGAAAAGATACACGCAGGCTTAGACTGTCTCGATTCGTTGACGCACCTTTGCGTGGTGCTGAGATTAGAGAAATGTGATCCTCTGGCGGTCATTCACCTGATCGGTAATCTACGTATACAAATACTAGCGTTTCGCGTGGAAGATCCGCACCATGCAGTAGAACGGTTCCTGGAAGATCACAGACTCCTCGATCGTCGGATCGTGCTGCTGCCCATACAGCTGACGAACTGGGCTATGCTTGGTCAGGGCGAGATGTTGATGTGGCAGTTAGCGGAGGACCTGGTCAAGCTCCCGATGCCTCAGAACAGTAAGACTTTTATTCGAAGTATCCATAATGAATCAGCCTGAGCTCAACATTCAGAGGGGCATCGTTGCTTGTCACTGACGACTATCCAGAATGCGTACGCAGATTATAATGACTTCGACAAGGACCCTGAATGTGCTTCCTGTTGAAGGTGTGCGAACCGTTATCTATCCCCGGGCTCTTTCCTTCTGATTTCTGTTCTGTCCTTTTCGCTGGTGTGGTTTTGCTCTGCAGTGAAACGTCAGAGAACCGTGTCCTTAGTGCTATCAGAGTCATCTTTGGATTCCTTCGCTTGTTCATCTGCTGGTAAGTGCCTCCACGGTCTTTTCCCTTCCGCGTTGTCCTGATCTTCTCCCGCAGCAATGTTGTTCTTGACAAAACTACCGTCCGTTCCGGCACGTGTCCTGGACATTAGAGATTGCCCACCCCACTTTACCCCTCATGATGTTGCAACCTACCCACTTTATTATGATGCCTTGTATTTTCCTCAGTTCCACGATCACATCGTGAAAGTTGGGACCACTAGACAGTGAAAAATGATTGATTTGAAGCAGAAATCATAAATAGAGCACGTCTCAAACGTTAGGCTGCCCCGCAGCAGTTTGAATGAAAGTTGATCACTGCTGGAGACGACGAGCGACGTTACATAGAACAATAATACTTGTAGTGTGTGATCGAATAACTTAGCGGACTTATCTAAGGAATGTCTAAGTCCCGAATAGGGTTTTCCGTCATGTGACGGCTCCAGCCCAGTGAAAACTGACTGATGGGAGCGGGCGGTGTATGACGAGATGTGATTTGGCTAGCGGTCGTTGAAAAATACACTCAAGGTGATATTTATCAAGTAAGATGAGAATGGGCCAAAGAATAACATACCGTATGTGCGCTGATTCTCAGCAAGACTCATGTAGTATGCACCAAACTCGTCAGTTGTCCCATTCGTTTTGATCTGTTTGAGCCAGCGATGGGCACATAAGTTACTGTAATGTATAGCAGTAAGTGTCGAGCTGTTTCCTGCAATAGACATGAATATATGCGCGTGAAAATGATGTTATGACATACTGCAGCCTCACTGTGTACAGTAGAATCCATGTAATAGCCTGAACACAAACAATGGGGGGAAAGAAAGCTTTGTGAGGAGGAAAAAGTTTGACCCCGACAATTCATCCGGGGTGCTGCACAACGACTTTGTAGCTTGCAAATTGCAATGACATAATGGACTTCATGCATTCATGAGACAAAGGTTGCGTTCAGTGATGCAAATTCAAAGTTTGTGCTTGCAATGCACAGTTTGCACTTTGCGATACAGAATTTACACTCTGTACATGATACATAGTTTGATATGAAGGGTGCAATGCAATGCGAACTTTGTGAAGGTAACGTCGAAGAGATAAGAAGGGAGCACATCCTGACACAGGCCGTCACAGTATTAATGCGGTAATTCACATCTCGTCATATACAGCCCGCTCCCATCACAGTCAGTTTTAACTGGGGCTCCAGGGCGCGCACTATCTAAATTCCAACCCAAATTTACCAGTCCGTCTATGGACGGTTTGCCTCATTAGACGGGCTGGTCACCAGTCTACCATACTACGTAGAGTCGGGTTATCCACGGTACACTACTATATTTGGAAACTCCGCCTGTGGCGTGTGAACTACACGTAATCACAACATATAAATTATCGCGCGTTCACCTTTTCATTCCCTCACCATTCACACTTCGCTATCGTTCCCTTATGGGAACTGTTGAGCCGTGGGCTCTGGCATCGTGTTTTGGTTGACTCGCAGCGCCCGTAAATGTCGTTGATGTTTGGGGTGCGAGTCCTGTCTTCCCACATGGTAACTTCTCTTGTGTCCAGCGGACCTGCTTCACAATCGACATGGTGAACATGTATCCAAGTCTTCCTACACACAATGCAGAGTACGGAATTACGGGCACCCCGACGATCTATCCTTGCCGTTGTCAAGAACACCAAAAACTCTGGCTCCAAGGATATTTGTTAGCCCTCGAGTGCTAGATCAGTGGACGATATGACGTACGAATAGGATAGCTGCCTGTTTTTTTTTTTAGCACAGGATGACATTTGACCTACTGGATCTAGGAAATAGGCGAAATCCTGGTTCCCTCCCCTCGTCTTCAACTCGGCCTTAAGCAGTTTAACTGCGAGCATCGTGCGCACTACTTCTCCCTCGTATACCGTGTGCGTGTCCGCCGTCCCCAGATGGAACCTGCTCTCCCTGGTCCTCCTTTCGCCCTCTATTATCACCATTGCTCCGCCAACTCCTCCGTCTATCACCAATCCGTCCGAGTACACCCTCATCTCCTCAGCTGCCCTTAGGTCTTCCTGGAAGGCATTCTATTTTGTGTCTGCTATCCTTACCCGGCCAGATGTTAGCTTGAACCTGAGGCCAACTCGGTTGTTTTTGCACTCAATATATATAAATTGTACCCGGTATTTTTTTAAACAGAGAACAGAGTTAAGTCTCGAATTTCTCTTGTAATGTAGGCGCATCATGCAGTTCACGAGCTAGGCCAGCAATCTAGCAACATTCTAACATATATAAGCACGAGATGCCGCTGGATGGTGTCCACCACGTCATGCTGTGTTGCGCTCATGTTTCGTCTTCGTGGCTCTTTCCGTTTGCTGCGTAATGCTGTGTTGTGGCGCTCTCATGCCCTCAGCGTCTCCTTTTTCTCTTGGTCTTTGTTCAGCGCTCAGTACTATTGCGACTTCTGCTTCTTTTCACGGCGTTGTTGGTCTTCAAAATCCCAGCAGGTATCAGATTGCCAGAAAAAATTACTGGCGCTATGACGCATTTATTGCCACTCCAGAAATTGGAGATATTCGTGTCAATGTATTCACATTTGGTGCTAACACTGCTTCTGCTGAGGGCGGAATATATTTATTGGATGCGCGGACAATTATCGCGATCGGTTCCATCAAATTGACGACGAAGGTAATTCTGCGCATTCTCTTCACTTATTTGCCAGTGATGTACGTTTCCCCCCTTTTTTTTCCTCATTCATTTTCTACAAATAGGACTTACAACCTCTTCCTGATTGTGTTCGCGCCTATCCAACTATCGTCATAGCGGGTAAAGTTTCGCGCAGCAGTTTTGCAGTGAAGGAGGAAAACGGTTTCGACATGGATGTCTCTCAATATGTTGCCGGGCCGCAACAGAATATCTTTAGTTCAGACAGTCTGAAAGATGCCGATCACTCTCCATTGAATGCACCTGAATGCACACCCGACTACCTTGCAATGTTGACACATCCTGGAATACTTCCACACCGCCTGGATCTCAGACAGAACTGCATTTTGCGCCATTCAACGTAACCTTTCGGAGGAAAAGGGATTGGTCAGAAACGCGCGCGTGCGCATAGTTGCTCTGCATCGTCGATTTGTGGAAGTCCAACTCATCAATACTTTCGAAAGCCACTGCATATTCGCATCAACTTTACGTTTCATCCATATCGTTCATCGTGGACGGTGAATCGAAAGCAGTTTCCTTTGCGGCTCGCGTATGCAACTACTTTTAACGGTTGTCAAGGCTTGACGCTGGCACGAACCGTGCTCGACGTTCGAACTGATCCCTTTGCTCACGGTCAGTTGTACAAAGCATTATCGAGAGTGAGGTCAAGAAGAAATACGATGTGTCTATTCGCAGAGGCGAACGAGAGACAAGACTGCGCTAACATTGTATTTCCCGAATTGCTACTGTAAACACAATGACTTGTGGGTTAAAGCCGACCAAAGGGGTGTCCTTGTAAGTTATATTTCACTTGGCCTTCGAAAACAAAACAAACTTGCAATACAGTCATGGTGATATTGGCCTCCTGAGCTGCTTTGATGGCTTGCTGGCGAACGGACCTCACAACCTCACGATCATGTGCCTCCTTCGCTTCATCAACCTCGTCTGGAACCATTGGCGATGTGGCCATTTCAGCCGAGTCTTCAGACTTTGCAGGGCCACCACACTCCTCGCCAAGAAGCTCTTGGTCTAGAGGAGTTAGTTCGGCATTTTCCAAACCATCTTCGAGCGTCACAATGACAATTGTTGTTGGAGGGGCATGTACGGCCTCGTGTTGTTACCTTGACTTGTCGTTTCCGCTTTGGCTTACGGTAGAAAAAGGAAAGCCTGTCATGATAAAATTAATACAATACATGCAAGATGGATCAAATATACCTTTGCGATAAGGTTCACAGTATGGGCAAAGCACCGCGAACGTGATGCCTTTCCCTGAAAACTCGGAATAAGCTTCTGCATATGGTCTGCAGCAGAATCGCAATTACAATTGTGATCATGTGAAACTACAATTGACGATTGACGTCAATCCATCAAATACGAGGTTGCAAGCCATGGGCATACCTTTTCTTCGAGGCCAAAACGGTTAAGACAATCTACAGTTACTTTTGCAAGGTACTCTCCAGTGTGACTTTGTGTAAGACGGATCAACTCAAGTGTTGACCGCCAGATCTTGCCACGATCATACCAGACAACGACAATCCCAAGATACGAGTAAGCAAACGGTGCCAACCACCCATCAATGACAAGGTGAATTGAGCCGATATGTTTCTGCCACGAAAATCAGCCATGAGAACATGGCAATATTTATAATAATCTCACTGAAAAGGTGATCTTGACGTTTTTAGATGCATCGCAGTAGATGGTGTTGATATCCCATGATACTGCGGGGAGATGGCACCTGAACATCAGGGCGCAAGAGTTTCGACTGAGTGAAACGGGCCTTTATTGACGGCACAGCGTAATGCTATCAAGGCACGATGAGCCTGTGCTGTATATCTTGAAATAGTTCCAGTGATTGTTTGCTATGCGCCTGTAGAATTAGCCTCCGATGTCGAAACACCACGCCGCGAAGCACACTCGATAAGACCATGGTTTAGGTTCTTTGTGCCTTGACCTGTTTGCTCGCGTTTGCGGTGGTGAGGTCTATGGTTTGCAGGATCTGTACGACATGTGAAAACAAACTCGAGATATTCTGGGCTTCCGTCGCCTTTGGTATGACGCCTGAGCAATATTTCGTAGTGATCATAGACTGCTGAAGTGATGTCATTGCATTTGCATTGGTTAATCTTCCACATTAGTTTTATGTGAGTACAGTATGCAAATTGTCTTCATTTTTGTAATGGTTGGTTGAACGAGAAAATCACGCAACCTTTCGACGCTTTACCAACCTCTTTTCCTTAGCGGTTGACTTCTGACCCGCTGCACCGTCCAACTCTCCAGGAAAACGACTGTGGGCCCTTGCCACATCCTGACTATTGATACGGATCGAGTTCTGTGCCTTTTGCCTCTTCGTAGCAGTGGACTTGTGTCCTAAGGGTAAGCGCTCGGCTTTGTCATCCGTGGGCCATGCAAGGTCTGGGTTTTGCAGGTAAGCACGAATCATCAAAGGGAACCAAGAACGCCTTTTTAGATTCTGAAGCTCCTGTTGATACTTTCCGTAGGCCATGTTGGCAAGGATACCGGGCCAAAACGGAGTGGTCGAGTTCTCAAGGGAAATCCTTGCCGTTTCATAGGCATGAAAGTCTTCTTTGGATGGAGGGACCTGGTAACGCACGGCAAAAGGAGGGTTGATCTCTCTTAGGAGGTCGAGGAGAGGCGAACCGGCTGAGAATGCAACCAACTCGGACGGGAGATATGTGTTTCTTACTAGACCACCACATTTGCAACCACCGCCGATATAGACACCATTCTTCTCGTGTACTTCGTCGAACATTAATGAAAGATGGGAAGAGCGCTCCTGATCAGTCAAATTACTTGGACAGTAGCGTATTGATGTCCAAGTCAGAACGTGAAGAAAGGACTCGAGGTCATCCTCGAAGTCCTGATGCTTCGTTGGATCACTCAATAGTGCTCCTGACATGAACTGCCAAGTGCCCTATGGCAATCGTGAGTTTATGACAAGAAGGATGGCACAAACGCCACTTACCGTCCGGTCATGACGTCTCTTTTGGATTGTACCGCGCTTCCGACATAAATCCCAGTCGATAAGTAGACCCTCCCCATCGTCAGTGACAATGAGATTTCCAACGCTCACGTCCCGGTGCAGAATACCAGCCTTGTGATAGGCAACCTCGTGGGCTGCAGGGGAAATGAATATCCGTGGAGGGAGGTGCGAAATCTGAAAACCAACCTTCCAAGGCGTCGGCTACCGCGCTCACAAGCTCATGTGTGGATCGGAATGTCGACAGCTCGCGTCCAACCACACCGAGCACCATACGATAGTGTATGTGACCAGTAGCAAAAGGCATACCGCACACCCACGACTCCTCTACATAGTCATGAGTCACTGTATGCGACCCATAACCTTCTAAGTCGTTGCCACGTTCGAAGGGCGCGATGTGAGGGACTTGATAACCGTGCAGTTGGCGGTAAGTGTCGCCTTCCTTCTGCATATCGTTGGAGTCGATCCTCCACGTGTCTTTCAGGTATACAACACGGTCCTTTACTGGATCGTATACAGGGAGAGAACGCGTGGCACGACCTATTAGTGATCGTGACGGAAAGTGAGGGCGCGGCCCAATGTAACGATACAGCGCGGTCAGATCAGGATCGTCTCGTTGAGCGCGGCTTGCGTCATCGTCTGGCACCCCATAATAAAATAACTGGGTTGACGGTGGCAATTTGAGCTTGGTGCAAATCTCTCGGCCATCGAAATCAGCTTCGACCTCCGTTACTGACTGATCCAACCCCATCCTCTCTGCACTGGCCCGGCTAAACCGCCAGAACAGATCGGCAAGCAGCCAAGGTTGTTCCGTATAGTCGAATCTCTCCGTCACCACAGCCCCTCCACGGTCCCAGCGTATAATGCGAGCGTGCTTGCCGATGATTGCGACCGAGAATGCAAATTGGCGGAATTGACACCCAATCTGCGTGAGCGCATATGCGATCATCTGACCCCTCGTGAGGATTCCATGCGTCGTGTCGCACTCGAATTTCCAATTGTTCAGAAATATGTCGCGTTCGTCGCCAACAAGTTTGGAGAGCGTATCCTGCGGAGGATCCGCGAATGGATCATGCTTATCTGAACTTTTGACCTCTAAAAACATGGCCATGAGTTCGAAGTCGGTGATCTTGGTGCGACCACAGTTCTCAGGATAGAGTGCTACGTCAGGTCTTAATTTGAAACCTCCGCATTCAACGCCGCTGTTAGGGTGCTGACTAGTGTCAATGACCTCAAAGCCGGGTGTGAATGGCCTTATAGCATCTACCTGACAAACACCAAACTATAAGATTACTCAAATAATTTACTATTCCTTACCAGGAGCGTGTAGAATGATTTTTCGGATGCACCTTCTGGTATTTTACGGAAATGCTGCTCATGAATGTGAGGACAGGCTTCCTGGCCAGGTAGTCGCGGCAGATAGTCATCCATAAATTTTTGCACGGGCATTGGCCCTACGAATCTGTCTTTCATTTCTTCGGCAAGCAGACTGTTGATGTCATCCTGCGGGAGGAGAGAGACTGCAAATGGCGTTGAGCCAGACATTCTCTTTGATATTGGCGTTTCCTGCGTGAGCACAGATCCCAATTGTTTGGTGGCACAAGATCCACTGGCTTGCGGAAGATCGGGTGACGGGGTTCTGGGAGGATGTGGGCTGCATGAAACCTTTGACATTATGTGGCACAGAAGATGGATACGCACCAACACAGTCGAGAGAGGCTGCTTTTAAGGGTAAGGGTTCCTTCCTCCACGTGGATCGCGCTTCCTTAGATATGGTGCACGTCTACTTACTTTTGTGCAGGGCGACGTGGGATACGTCACTCAATTACATCATCACGGATATTTGAACCCCCTGACCATAGGGGCATGGTGGGTGATGCTTACTAAGCGTGTGCCCCAAAGGGAGGTGCCGAGATTGTAGGCAGTCAGCACGACGTGTGTAGACGTAGTACGAGGCTCGTGAAGTATCATGTTCTTGACCTCATGAATGGTGCTGGGACCAACACCATTTCTGTTGCCCGAGGACACGAAAAGAGGACATCAAGGATCACCAGTTTAGCCGGCTTCGGCAGGATCCTGCAATTGGGGACAAGTGGAGCAGGACGGCTGCTGAGGGAAAGGAGTTTTTGCCGAGGCAGATCGTCGGGTGAGTCCGCCGGCGCTTTGCTTTTCTCAGAGTTGACGGCAGCTCACTCAACCTTTCTACTACAGAATTTTGCATTGAGGACCTTCTGCAGGAGGCAGTCAGCCTGGTAACCAAGCTCGCTATGCATGTTACGCCATCTGCTGCTGTCTCCAGTGTTCCACTCACTTTGGACGGTCGAACGCAGAACGAGAACCATAAAACTGTCTCTGTGCTCATCGGGGCTACCCATAGTGGGAACTCTGACCCAATCTCGCGTCTTGCTAGCCTGGGTGCAACTGCTATGTTTGCAAGACCGGTAAGTCTTCTCCGAGTCCTCCCTTCCCATGTCACCAGCGACGTAAGCGTTCTCAACAACTGCCAGGTCGCTCCGTGATGCCGTCGAGAATGGAGCGTCAGCCACATCAGTGAACGAAATTAATTGAACGATTCCGTGATCTTGCTGTTTTCGTTTCGCGTTGGCTTCACTTCAGGAAATTTAGGAAATGGTGAGTATTTGGTCGGAATATTCCGGGCTGGCTGTTGTTCCCGCTGCTCCGCCTTCTACGTCAGCCACCGTCACGTATCCCGCCTTCTATATCAGCCGCTGTCACACATCCCATCGTCACCGCGCTGTCATCGTCACCCAGCCGTCGTTATCAGCGTGCTAGCTGCAATTACCAGTGGAGGAAGATGAACTCACACATCCTATCATGATCACCCCACCGTCATCATGAGCGTGCTAGCTGCTATCAGAGGAGACGAACTCAATTATTATCATCACCCTCCATGACAGTTTGGACGGCAGGAGATGTTGATAACGGGATAGATGGTAGGATAAGGGACGGCGGGAAACGTGTATCTAGGGCTTTGCACATCCCGAAATGCAACAATGCAAGAATTCGTCGTGTACGCCTCATGGTACACAACTACAACAATATTCATGCCCATTGCCCACTGAATCTAGATAGGGCTTTGGCTTTACACCCTGCAGTGTGTATTTATAAGGCCACTCCAAGCCTTCTACGTAACTGTTACCTTTTCGTCGCTTCAGGATCCTCACTAGAGGAAGAGCGAATGCAGGAAAAACTACTATCCTGTAGAGAGTTTGCAGTTTACAATTCAATTCACGGGATGACTTAACAGTGACAGGGAAAACATGGGCATCACACTGCTAGTAAGGTTAATAGTGATGACTGACCCATTCAATATCACTCTCAGCGTGGAGTGCACGATATCGTGAATGAAATCGCGTTTCCACGCAACACAAGATTTGTCTTTCACAATCCACGCGGCTTGGAAGTAGGCGGCGAATCCACAATTGACAAAGTGAAGGCATTCATCACGGGCCATTCTAAGGAAGCCAAATATCATAACTAACCTCAACCGATCTCGTAATTCTGGCGCCTGAGTTCTGGGTGGAGATAGGAAAAGTCGCCAAAGTCATCCGAGCCCTAGTCATATTCGCCATCCTCGTTATAACCGTCATCCAGACTATTGACTGAAGTATGTGTCCTGATACTGGAAGCAAACGTGATAGGAGAAACTGGAAGCTGAGTGGGGAGATAGGGCGTTTGGGTGACATTGCATTTGGAAAGTATCCAATGCTTGGCCTGCTTGACGTTCTGGTTATCGTCCGAGTGCGTTATGAACCACTGGTCATAAGGCGCTAGTTATGTAGCTTCTGTCAGGGCAAAAGAACAAGAGCCATGTTCGCTCACGGTCGTGGACATCTTTATCCCGAGCCCAACCTCCTAGCGTATCTTCACTGATCATCGATATCTTCCAATGCAGATTTAGTTCTCTCGCCATCCTAAATGATAGACGTCACTGAGTACACACTGTCGAAGAAACGAAGAGAGACAGACCTAATGGCCATTCCCAGTAATAACCAAGTCTTGTCGTATTCATAACGCTCTACGGCCCCGCATCCTCAAAGAGTGAGGAAGAGATACACCTGCGCGATTTCAAGGTGTTTATATCATTTGACAGGTACGCTAAAGTTGTGTTTCTGTACAAGGTCTGCAAGTTGCTGGTGAAGTTCCCGAAGCTGGGTATAAAATTTTGATGATATCGCATACACTGCGAAAGATAAGTCTTTGCGCATATGAGGGGTTGTAAACTTACTGGTTGACAGTAAAAATGGCGAGCGGGAAACGACAAGCGGGGCATAAGGAACTCTCTGTCAAAGAGCTCGCAGTGCCCGGCATCACATGGCATGATAGTACCTAGTACAGACGTTCAGATGGTCAATAAAGCTAGCAGCCGATCAGATCAAGATCAAGATGTATGACACAGAAAACTCACATATTAAATAGCGCGACCACTTGTTCGGTGCTAATGAAGCTCAGCATCTCGGGGTAAATTTGCCGTTCGATATCCAGGCATCGCAAGTGTCCAGATTTTTCTCGATCTTCTCGATCTCCTTTAGTGAGCGAGTGAGGAGCTCATGTTTTCTTGGACTTAATTTGAGTGTTTCGAATTGTAGAGTCGTGGATGCATTCGACAATGGTCAGCGGGGAGATTCCAAGTGTCTGTGCTCGTGAAAGAATTTCCCCGAGGGACTACCAGCAGTAGATAGGGCCGAGGGTTGTTGATAGCGCTAGAAAATGCTGGCTCAAAGCTTGGATTGTCAACGAGCTGGAGATATCTTTAATCTAAGTAGAAGGCTATCGTGTCATGGCCCAAAGGAACGCATAGCAGATCACTTACTTCTGCCCGCTCGAAGAACTGATGTCCACCGAGCATTCGATTGGGGATTCCTCTTGAATCGCGTTCTCAATCGTTCTGGATATAGCGTTCAAACTTGCTGCAGACTATGTGTAAATGGTACGTACAAAGCACCGCAAAGCCTCCAAAACCTAACATCTCTCGTGATTTTGCCATCATGCGATTGATCTCCCATGCACTTCAGCACAGACAATTCACGCGCACACGAAAATACAGGGTGCCTGGACATTTAGAGGTTATAGAACCCTCCTTCGTGTGAGTTGGGGAAGCCACGCAGAAGATTCACTCCTCATTGCTTAAGCAGGCTACGTGAAGACTTCCGGAATTCTTTTCCTGCTAGTGGACGAGTCTCCACCAAACGGGTTGATGATGCAAATCTCAAAGCAGGATACATGTAGGTGAATGTCCACGACATTGTTACACCTGTAAAGGCGCGACCACCGTATGGTATCTAAGCTAGGCATTGAGCCAACGGCCCACCCAGAGCAACAGCAAGTGGGTAGTAGAAAGGAAAAAAAGAAAATGCGAGAAACAAAGCGAACACTTCACACGCCACCAGCAATATCGTGGGAGAAATGTATTGGAACCGCAAGACGACGAGAAGCAAGGGCATGAGATTTAAGGAAAATACAAACTCAGTATTCTGACTCGTGGTCTCTGTTCTGTTCCAAATACCGTTTCAAATCTTCTTGTGTTTGCGGATTGTAAATATCTGACCTCGTGCAGGATGTGTTTCACGTGGAGCGCTGTCGTTCGCAGTTCGGCTCTGAGCTCGAGATTGTGCCGTTGTCCGAGCCAGGGTATATGTTGATGTTAGAGACAGAGAGGCAAAGACGAAGAAAGTTTACGATTGAATATGTTTTGGACCGATTTGGCGCCCCACACGTGCACATTGTACGACACTCGAGAGTACACTGCCTGACCAGTGACTGTTGATGTTCCATCGCACTACAACTACCGCGTAGAGACTTGCATGGCCACGCCGATACAGATCCATGAAATACACACCCAAGTGGTGCGAGGATCATGTGGGTGTTTCTCAGATGAACTCGGCAACGAGAATTCTCATATCCATACCCGCAATGCCGCTAGTCTTGCACTCACAAATGCTCTCTCTGCCCGTGTACGTTAACGCGTTCTTCGTGACCTGTAATGATCTTGAAACATCTTGTATAGGATTTAACAAGGCAAGACGACTACTCTGCAAGATGAATGGCCCTCGACGTCGATGCTAGACAGAAGATCAAGGAGGCATGCCCATTCGAAGCATTCAAACAAGGTACTCTCATACTCTTAGACCGACTCTGCTCAGCCGCAACGCAAAGACGACTGGTTAAGAGTAGCTGCAACAGTAGAGGACATATCAGAGCAACGCGCGGCTTGGATGGCAGACGTCCTTGTAGCTGCTGTATCACCCCAATACAGAGACAAACTCGGTCAGCGTCCTTCATTTCTCATATTTATCTATTAATGTCTCTGCATTAGCATTCCTCGCTGCTGCTGACGTAGAAGACCGCCTCCGCCGTGCTACAGAACTCTTCGTCAAATGTATCAAAGAAAATCGCGTCAGCTGTGGACGAGTCTTTTTCACTCCAGCAGAAGGATTCCTTTCTCCATCAGCAATTAGCGGCAATTCAACGCGAGCTTCAAAGTTTGCAGAGCTCTCCTGCGAGCGTGAGGAGCTGTTAACTATGCTCCTCATGTTACAAACTTGCATGTATGTCCATTCTCGTTCAATGCGAATGCCAAGACAAACCGATTCTCAGAAGTGACACTATCATATAACGAAATGACACTTTCATAGACAACCCCACGTGAAGTAGCCGTCGATTCCTCATGGCGGGAACTCTTCACTCGTGTATCTCGCATTGCGCCCCATCTCTGGCCTCCCGCTATCCAAAGCTGCAATTCATCGCAGTATGTACTTCCATTACAACTTATTACCCCAACTAACCATTCCCCAGTTGATCTATTTCCTCATCCTTGTTCTCGGATGCGTAGTCAACGCCTTTCTTCCTCTCATACTCGGCGCGCTCATCACCACGTTCGACACACCAGGCGTAGCTCCATTCCCTCCATTCGGTTCAAGCCCATGGTCGTACCTAATCACTCACGTCCTGCTCCGCTGTCTCGCTTCATCGAGTGGTCTCGCAGCCATCCGCGACGCACTTTGGATCCCACTCATGCAATACAGCGACCGCAGCATGTAAATGCTCTTTCTCTCTCACCTGGCATACGAAACACAAGACTGGCGAGCTGCTCCGTGTTCTCGATGGGGGAAGTGCAATAAACCGCGTTGGCGAGCTTATTGGGTTCACGGTGATTCCTGCACTCGTGGATATGTGTTGCGCTCGTCATGTTTGTCGTTAGGTTTGAACCTGTGTTGGGCGGTGTGGTTGGAGTCATGACGGGGAGTTATCTGGGCGAGTGTCATATCTACGGGGTATAGGACTAGGACACGGAGGCAGATGAATTAGCGGGATGTAGTGACTGCTCAATGCTGCTTCATTTTGTCCATGATGTGGGTCTCAATTGCACACATGAGCAGGTCACTCGCGAGATCCTTACCGATTGTCTCCTTAATTATGAGACTGTCAAGTATTTCGGTGGGGAGGGATATGAGGCTCAGAGGTACACGGGAGGCTATTGGAGAGTATCGGACTTTGAAGAGGAGTGTTGTTCGTGAGTATTTTCATCTTATCTCATTTCAAACGCACGTCTCGTTTCAAAATCACAATCATGTTTTGTGTTTCGTTTCTATCACGAATGTACATGCTGATCACACCTGTAGTATCTCTCAACCTCCTGAACCTCGTACAAACCCTCATCATTATCGCGCTCGCTCTCGACATCGTTCAGGTCGTCCTCTCCCTGTTGGGAACAGGTCCGTTCTTCCTCGCTTGTATCATTCAATTCATTGACATTATCAATCAATCAGATTCAGACCCGCAGCACATTTGCACATCACCTCTTGGTTATGCATACCCAATCTTTTGCATAGTGTGCTACCCCTCGCACGCGTACTTGCATTCCTTCCTCTCCTCGTGGCGCTCTTTTTCCCTCGTATCATTTACCTTTTTGCGCAACCATATGGTTACACGGAAGAAGTTGATGTATAGGATATCGCAAAGCTTTACGAACAAACTCACAGGTGGAACGATTTAGCAGATACTCTGGAATACATAATGCAGATATTTGCGAAAAAAGTGATTGTATTCTCATCGTGATGCACACTTGATGAGGCTGAAAATTGAAATCATACAGCGACGATGCCACGAAATGTGCCGAAACCCTTCGAAAATTCATAGATATTTGCCAGGAACATAGGCCACGCCGTGAAGTATGAATTTGCCCATATTAAAGTCGTCTTGCTCAATGTGTTCAGGTCATTCATGAATTATTCTTTTACCTACTAGACTCCTCTTTGTACCTTGTTCTTTCATCGCTTCGTCCACCCGATCCTACAAATCCCACGTCGACCTCAATTACTCCTACGAAATCGGCAATCCACAACTCACTCGCTGTCTATGAGGAACTTATATCGCTGACGGAACGAGAAGCAGAGATCTTCATCAAGTCTGAGTTTGACAAGCGACGCACCCGCCTTGAAGGTCCTAAGCCTGAGCAACTTAGAACGAGTCTTTTTCATGCCAGCAGAAGGAATACTTTAATCTCATGGCGGAACGCTACAACAGGTAAATCTTGATGACACAAATCGGTCATAAATTGGTCTGACGAGCTGTTTTGTTAGAAAAGCACGTGTTCGTCACAAAATGCAGTGAACATGGTGGACACAAGGACATCTCATGGTATCGCTGCAACGGGAGTCAGTACCGCTGTATGTGTGTGCCATAATATGAAACTAACAAATGGTGTCGGTGACCTACAGAAAGGTGAAATGCATTGTACAACAGCTTGCGACAGATGAACGGTGCTGACCAGCCAACATTGATACACCGACATATTTTTACCACTCTCCGTGGACGCGGTATCGATACTCATATGACATTGCTTGCCAATGACACAAGAACCTCTGGGAGAGGATGTCAGCCAGCCCTCCGAACTTCATCTCAACCATGCACCAGGTTCTTAAGGTTCTTTGTGTCAAAGGTCTATCTGCCTGCGCACATTTTAAAGTGTTGAACCATGTTCTCTTTCAATTTCTCGAAGAATGTTGGATGCACGGATGGCGAAGCTCCTGGATGAGGCTAGTCGTATATTACCTCAATTTCCTCTAGCACAAAAGCAATGGGGCCGGGTTTATGGAGGGATACGCTCGATGTTCACTTTGGCAATTGTAATTGGACAAAGGTTGTAGGCCTCAGCGAGTATCTTGCAGCGAGAATGTACAGTCTCGTATCTCATCTGATATGACAGGCGCAACATTCCATCGCAAGATGGATGAGACCAAGGAGGAAAGAGAGGCGCACCGGATGGCATTTGATGAACTCAATGAAGCTTTGAAGCCGGAGACGATGGGACCGTGGAAGATCGAAGTTGAAGCCAAGGTCATTCGTGAGTGGCACAATACACTATCTGATCGCAAAGCTGAGTACTTGATTTGAAAACCATCACACAAGCCACGGTTCACCTCAAACTCGCTCAACTGGAGGCAGCAGAACTGCCGCAAGGGACCGATGTGTCTCCAAGTATATTCATTGTGTTCGCTTATCATCACTACCAAGGTCACTACTTCTTAGAGCTGTCCTCTTTACTTTGCAAATTTTCAACAGAGCACAAATACATAGGTCAGATATGCCCTCCTCGCCGAACTTGCACCTCTGTCCAGCATCGACTTATGATCAATTTATTGCTCCTCTCCTCACCTTGTCATCTTTGACATCCCTCATTAAGTGCTCGCTGCGCGAATGCACGTTCCATGCGCTCTCTGCGTTTTCTGCCCTGACAATGTCTCAGAGTCGCTGGGAATCCCGTGTCGACTCGATGCGGAACGATAAGAAAGAGGCCATACATAGTCACGCATAGAACTATGCGCCGGGTTGTTATTGCGTCTCTTTGCATTCGGCAAATGTCTTACGGTTGTAGTGAAGCCCAGCAATGTCCAGATTAAGACTCAACCCTTTAGGCACGACGGCCGTTTTCATCATTCCGTTCACATCTGTGAGTGTGAAAGTCGTGTCTTCGGCACTTGTCTTTGGCACAATGCAAAATAATGCCAACCAATCATGAACTTGAACAGGGCAATTTTGTCATCCAAATGGAATCAAAGAAGTGCAAAGGAGGCGTCAAGAGGTCTCACTGGCAAAGTCAAATCCACGGAGTGATTGTCAACCGCTTCTTCTTGTCCAGCCCACATTGTATCGAAAAGTCCGAGCATGATCTGTATCGTTGCATCCCAGACCAATTTATTCTTCTTCTTCAGGTTATAAGTTAGAAAGCTCTATTGTATGCATCGCCATCTGTTACTAACTTCTGAAAATTCAGGTGCGACGATCTTGCAGTAACGTTTCCATTCGTTGCCTTCGGAAACAATAATTTTTTCGCCAAAGATCATTAACGTGGTGTATTGGCCAAGAGGTTTAGGGCAGTGTCCTCCACGAAACCAAACAATGTCCTTTGATACAATTAAGTAATTTATCAGGCTTTCGAGGCTGCAATAGACGGATATACCTTAATCACATTGGTGTCTGCTATGAACAGCGATCCCATTGCTTTCGGCCAGCATGCCACCTGAAACAATGGTCACTGATTTACCAGTGTTGCAATCAACTTACAGCGGAAACCACATCGAGACCCCTCTGCGCAAAGGCTTTCGAAATTATGTCAACAAGAGAAGTGAAACCAACATCAAAAAAGTTCGACGTACGGGCATGCTTTGACAGCCAAGCATGATCGCGACCTGAGATCGACAAAGGGATTGGGGGAAACAAGTTTGCAAGCACCGTCGAGAAACTAAGGATTGTTCTGTGACCTGGAAGATGACTATGCAAGATAGCTAGTTCTATGTAAGTAATTTTATAAGCTGGTCAACTCACTGAATGCTTGCCAATAGTCGACGGAAATCCAAGAAGAGCTGGAAGGCACGCAGTGCAGACACCGAACCCACTAATATTGCAAGGGTCTGCAACGACAAATCATGCTTGCGGGGGCATTGAAAGTGAAGACGGGTGGGCACGCAATGCATTATTTTGTGTATCAATTGCTGCTCTGTCGTATACACACCGCCAATTTCAAACCCCATGTACACGAACCGCCGCGCAGACCGGACTCCCATCTGACGGATGGCAAGGATCACCGCCGTTTCGAGAAAGTTTTGTCGCGCAGCAGAGTTAATATCGACAAAAGTTTGCCCTTGTACTCGAGAAGCTAAAATGACATCAACTCAACTTACGCCCAAGTAGCTGGTTTAGGATCACTAACTGCTGAAGCATCGCTGTCCAGGTGTTCATTAACGCATGCAAGGTACTTAGGAGAGAACACACTTATAGACACAACCGCGGAGGATAGCAAGATCAATATCTAAATTAGCGGCAAGATACTGTAAAACAATGACGCCAGGGTCGCGAGAGACAAACACAGAGGAACCACTCCTCGCCTTGGCATGAGCAACTGACGATGCCCCGACATTCATGACAAGGGAGTTTATCAGTGACAGGTTGTAAGACTTGGATAAACCCTCTGGCACGCTGGGCAGCGTTGTAGGGAATGAAGGGGTTCCACGATGAAGGAGGTATTGATCGAGGTTGTTACGGAGGCCAGCGCTTTGGAGACCTGAAGCAAAGTCTGATCGAATGGGTGGTATCGGTCCCATTTCGGGAATCAAGTCAAAATTGATGTTGCGTAGATGAGGGTCAGGAAGGGTGATAGACATAGAGAACGCGCTGAGGGTGATGTTGCGAAGCTGGATGCAAAGCAGAGGAATGACATTGCAGAGACTGAAGTAGTATTCGCTAAGGAACTCTGGGAAATCATCAAGAAGGACAACGAGGAGTCGGACGGAGCCGCGATACAAATCACGAGATGCGAGTTGGAGATCAGCTTCTTTCAAGAACGGAGCCAGAAACTTGAAGAGGGAAAGAAAGAGCTTGTGGAACGCAGACCAGCGCTGACGGGAAAAGTCAAAAGAAGTTCCTCCAAAATTGAAGGGCAAATCTCACCTCACGGTTATCGGATAGTAGCAATTTTGGCATGAAGAGTCGATATGAAACAAGGCAGAACCAAGAGAATGCGAACCCAGGGAAGTAAGTGGGTTGCAGAGAACTGAAAGTGTCACTGCGCAATTGTGAGCTACAATAAAAATAACAACTGGAGAAATGATTCTGATGGCGATCAGCAGAGAGAAATAAGCTGAGCCTAGGTGCTTTGCGATGAAGTGCAGGTCATTGATGAGACTGGAAAATAATCTGAAGAATGGCTTCTGTTGGAAGAGAATGACTGGTTCTTCGTGCATATTCGCCAGAACGAGGACAAATATCGACAAAATCTTGGTGAGATATTGAACCTTTGCCTGGTCGTTGTTGATTCCAGAAGCGTCGTCATGATACTTGGTGATATAGATGATCAGCCGCAACATTGCGCCAAGAACTTGGAAAGCGTATTCAACTCTCCATTTGCCATGTATTTGATGGAGCTGTCTACACTTGCCTCCGCACACAAGCAGAAGAAGAATAAAGAAATGTCTTCCACCTTCAAAATCTCCTTCTTTGTGAGCTGGGAGATGAAGGGGACGAAACCCTTCTCCAGGAAGTGAGACGTCTGGAAGATGGAAACCAGCTGAACAACTTTTCCTTGAGCTACTCGGTATCTGGCTTCACCGAAGGCTGGCGGACCACCGTACCCTCCGTTGTGGATCTGCAAACGACTCGAAGGTCCTCCAGGAGAGGATTCACCCTAGTATACTAGTCAATACGAGCCCACTGAATTCGGTCACAACGTACTCTTCATTAGTATCGCCAGCCTGTGCCAACTGTCCAAGAACCTCAACAGAGTATGCCAACTGACTCTGGGAAGCAACCGGGGTGTCGCTTGATAGACATTCGCATATGAGATCTGCTGCGAAGTTTTGCAAACTGGGGCGAGGATCGGTAAACAATTTTTTCGCTAGCTGTTAATCCTGAAGCGAAGTGCTGACAAGACCGCTTCGTAGCAGAGTGGCAGTGACAGGGATGTTGAGTTTGCGCTGAAGCAATGTGAGCGGTGTGTATGAATAAGGGTAATTCAGAACTAACCTCTGCATAGAGCAGCCACGTGATTGCCTCTTTAGCAACGCCTTCGAACGTGCGGCACAGTTGGTCCAACAAGGCAACATAAATATCTCTGCCAAGCTGAGAGCTAGACTTATACAGGAGTTGAACAATGTTCTGAGACATGTGGAGGGGAGTGCGGTTATGGATAGAGCACGCTACAACGAACAGGACCTGCCGAACAAGGTGACGAAGATCATGAATCATGATTGGGAGGAAGGGCAACCAGTGATTGAATGGGCACAATCTCCCCGATCTCGGGATCGAGCATCGGGTCAACGTATATTTCGATGCCCGCGCTGCCATTATTGTTCGATTCAAGGGCGCCAACGTGGCGCACCACATCTGATAAATCAGTCTGCGACAAGCGTTTCGAAGGGCGATGGTGCAAATAGTGTCAGTTGGTCGTGAGAGGAATTGCAGGCATCTCGTCTCGTGTCTGAGTAAAATTGACGATATGAACAAACGTTCTTGAAAACGTTATATGTAGTCATGATCGTATTAAAACAGATGAAGCAAGAAAAGTAGAAAACAAGAAGGCATTATAAACTGTCGTGAATCGTGGTCAGTGTCATTATGAGTTCTATGTTTGATTATTTGTTTGATGAGACCGCCGTGGTCTTGCAGTGCTGATGGTCGTCTGAGAGCAGTTAAACTCGTTAACTTGAATTAGTAGATGAAACGGGATCTCAGACAGATATTAGTTGTCAGTTAGAAGATAGATTTCTCGTCTAGAGAATAAGCGCATACGTAAGCGACGAAAGACCAAGGGTGAAGAACGTAGAGACAGTCAGAGCAGAGGTCGACAGACTGTTACCTGCAAAGTACTTGCTGACGTTGTACCAGGCTCCCTTGTCGTTCTTCGCTAGGTAGATACTATAGAGCGTCAAAGCGTTGATCGTTTGTCTTGGCCCATCAGACAGTAACAGACACCCCCAATCTGATATCGGTTGAGATATATTGATTCAAGAAAGGAGCAGAAACTCACTCTTGAACGTAAAGAAGACGAATAATGCAAAGTCGTCCTTCTTCTTCGTAGAATTACTGATATGATCAAAGAAGCAAAAGCGATCATACGAGCCTTGCCCAGTTTATGAATTTTGGATGATGCCACAATCAAAGGGATTATATCCGGAGAGAGTAATAGTGGTTAGCTATCACGTTTGTGAAAACATAAGAGATATCACGACTGGCGATGATATTCTTCGATTTCCGGGCTTCATACACCAGCTGCGGATGATCAGACTCGAACTCTCTTGCCCGGGACTGCAGCATACCAGGAGAAAGCCAAAAATAATACATCCCACGAACAGCCATTTCCCAAACATTAGAAGGGATGCAATCATCTTGATGTTAACAGTCGTTCAAGATTTGGTTAAACCATGTCGAAGTTGTCAACATAGCCGTAGCGGTGAAGATATCGGAAAGGTAGACAAGAAATGATTTGAGGATAATGATATAAAAGCCCAAAGATATCTTTGAAGGAACATCAAATAAGCAAGTTACCTAACCCGACAGATTACGTGACCTCACGTGACTTGTGCCCAAGGGTACACTCCTAATCGGGATAAACCTGAACCTAAGAGCTAGTTCGGTAACCCAAGGTAACACACCGGCGGTTTGGGGATTTTGCCTTGGGCAATATTTTAATCGAAATGAGAATAAATAATTAGCCATTTGCACTTTGAATTTCACTACTGGGACAACGGCAAATTCCGACTGAGGGCAAAATGCCAATGCAAAACAAACCATTTCGACACCAATTTGAGTGTATAGAATACTCGAAATTTTCCCTTTTCAAAATATGTTGGTCGATATATGAACTTATTTATCCACATTTATCCACAGATAAATCCAAAATTTTGATGGGCAGCAAAATGTTCTGAACTATATTACATAATAGCTGGTGCTTTGCCACCCCAGGAAATTTGGAATTTGCCCGACATTTAAATGCGCCAGGAAAATGCAAAGTTAATCTAATTGGTAATTTTAATGGGCATTCGTTGGGCGCTCACTGCGCGCTGAGCATTAACCATGCCAAAAAGCTACACTTATGTAATAATGGTCGTAGAATATCATAGATGGCGAGGAATGTTTCACCCATTTCCTACTTTCCGGATGGCAAGCACACTGAATATTTGTTGGAGTAGCCTAAGCAGCCATGCATGGCCACGTTTCGGCCACAAATCTTAACAGCTCACCGGATATGTGCATCTTTGTTATGAACAGGGACAACCTGAGAGTGGAAAAGATTTCGATAAGATGGGTACTTGTACGTTAATATCGGGTAGTCACCCATAGCAGATAATCACCCCTCTTTACTCTCCCAGTTCTGCCTCTCATTCATTTCACCCACGAACTTGAATGCTCAGATTCATCCTTGTAGTCCACCACCGAGCGCTCGACGCATACGTGTATATCAAGTTCCATATTGTTGGAATTATGAGCTGATGTAGGCTTATTGAACTCTGCATCACCAGCGCTTTTAGAGCCTTTGGAGTTGCTCTTGGACTTGAACTGCGAGGGGAGACCGGTCATCACGACAGACCGAGGACAAAACGTACCATATGGAAATGAATAAGGCACATGCAAGACTGATGGAAATCGAGATTGTCAACGGTGGTACGTGAATCCCTGCCGTGTACACATACCTTATATGAAATATGGACGATTGGCTTCGGTAAAAGCGCCATTCTGCGGGGAGAGTTAGGATACAACTGAACAAAGGCAGTCAGAATATCTGCGGGGGTGCAACTAAAAAAGAAAAAGACTTACTCGTAAGTTGCAATGGAAATGGATGCTATTCGCAAATACTTTCCCGAGGTTACGCTGTCTATAAGTAGGCGCTGCACCGTTTAATAGATGAAAGGCATGTTGATTAACTCTGTATAGATAGATTGTAAGTCGAATAGATCAGTGAGTGTGACACATCACGAAGTGACTTCAGATATTCGTTCATTGAAAGCATGACGCTTTCATCTTGCTGACTTCAGAGATGTAGTTATCAGAATCAAACACTTTCATCTTACCACGACAATATGGCTGAGATTCACGAAATTGTGAGTTGTCAGTAGCTGGTCAGATGCAAGAACTGATGCGTTTCTGCAGGGAGTTGACATTAATCAATATGAAAATGTGAGTTCTACGGCAGTGTAAGTGAGTACGCTAACTTTACATCATTAGTCTTTAGATGGGGAGGTTGGGGAGGTGGAGGAGCGGGCTGGGGCAGAGGAGCAGGGTATGGCAGAGGAGCAGAGTATGGCCGAGGAAGAGCATGCCAAGACATTTTCTGTAACACGATCCACAGTGGTAAGTCCAACTGTTGCTCATCTTCATTAGCAAATTCTGATATATCTAGATGTTATGGGACTACGCACAGGAGATTGCACAAGACAATACGGAATTCGCGCATGCCCATCCACATGCGCCACGCCCCATTCACCCACCCATGCAGATGTCGCGCCGCAACAAATGCCTGCTTGCGTTGATGGTGGAGGATAGGTGCGAGGGGGTGATTCGGCTATGGGAGGAGTTAAATGAGATCGAGCGCCTGTTGGGTTTAGAGAACATTTAGGGAGGATAGGCGCGAAGTGGTGATTTGGCTGTGGGAGTAGTTAAATGAGATCGAGCGCCTGTTAGGTTTGTGGAATGGTTAGGAAGAGCAGGGAGAGTGGAAGTCGTATAAATTACAGACCGATTTGTGATTTTGTGTTCTACAGAGGTGGTGCATCAGTCTGGTGGCTTGCGAGGAAGCGGGACTTCACCAAATGTCTGCCTGAGGCGTCCTGTTGCATTTACAAGCGAGTAAGATGTGGGGTTGTTGACAGAGTGCCTGGCTGCGCGTCATACTGGGTCGTATAGCAGGCACTCTACTAAACAAAATGCATCAAGGCTCGTAGTAAAAAAGTGACTTAAAAACCTCCCCGCCCGATACTAGTGCCCACAAATCTCCCGCCCTAAAAATTCATTTTTACTATCCTGCCTCACACACTAAGCACAAAGAATTTTATGATACTACCATATACATAATCTGCACCTCGGAAGACTATTTAATAGAGTACGTTGACTTCTTTTCGTCTTGCTTGTTCTGCCAAGAACTCAATCCTATTGATTTGTGAGACCATTAAAACATGTCAGAGAGAAAGGGACACGCACAGGACACAGAGACATGGCAATGATGTGCTGTGGGGAAAATTTCCACCGTGCGAAGTGTGACACTACCCACTCAGGCCTGACAACCTCAAGGTGGTCAGCGAGCGACGACAAGTGTAACTGAGCCGGGAAGTAAGGATAATGGCGAAAAGGGTCTGGGTAAGAGTGCAGCGGGAGGTGGCGCTGCACAGCGAAGCCCAATCCATCCTTGGTCCTGAAGATGTATCTAATGGTTCCTGGTATTTGCGTGTGTGTAACGCCATCAGGATAGTAGAGAACCAGGCTGTTTCCCACATGAGTGGATTCACGAGTGTAGATTGATCCCTTGTAAGTTACACAGGCATGCAGGACAGCTCGCTTGACCTTAATGAGAGATCGGAGGTCTGCTGGAATATCTTCGTTTGGTGTAGTGAGTACTAGGGAATCTTCAATTATGGCGTCGACTGTGGGAGAAACAAATCTGTCAAATAAAGATTTTACATCTCTGAATACTGGAGGGCAGGAAGGCCGGTTCAGCCAGTGCTTCAACTTTGCAGCCTTGATGTGAGAGGAAAGGAGCGTTGATTCTTGCTGACCTTTATCAGAACTAGTGTTAGAAGGTTCGTACGAAAAAAAAGGTGAAACTGTCACCAAAAATGTGGTTAATTGGCAAACACTGCAGCTGTCTGATGAGGCGCTCATATGGGAAGCACCACCATGACCGAACAGGACCGAAGAGCTGCAGATAGTCCCAGACGTGCAATGCCATGTGACCATTAGTACAATGGGGTGCATGGGGATGTAAAACCCGTAAGTCTCGTATCTATGCCACAATGTATCCGTGATATGCTTGTGCTCGAGCGGCTGTCATATATCGCAGACATGCAATGTGAACTGCAGAGACAAGGGACATGGTGTGATCGAGGACGGCATGATGATTGGCTGAAACTTCTGAGGTTCGATGTTGAGATCCTTCACCCCATAAACTGACCAGTGCTATGGGTAAGTACACAGTCGTCAATGTGCGCCATTCGTCTGCTTTCAGGGATCCAGCTCTGGCTTCTGCGAAGTTGTATGGGACTGATCATAATGAAGATGGTGTATCTGTCGTTCGAATAACATCAATGATGCATTGCATGACTTCAGGGGTACTGATGCGCAATCTCGGCGATTCAATAGTAAAAGGCTTTGTTCGACGCTATAAAGGCAAGTGAAGTGGCAGTTTGAGAAGGTGTGCAAGAAGACTAGAAAAATGACACACCCAAGTAATAAGTGACCTAACCCAGTGAACCTTGTAAACCTTCTTTCCAGGGTGTGCAACATCTGGCCCAATGCCCAGTTCTGCTGCCACGAACTGAAGGTATGCGACCTTCTTCAAAGAAAGCTTCTTCTCCAACTCAGTCATGTGAGTCTCAATGAGTTGAGTGTCATTGCCCTCAAGGTCAGGAATTGCTGCGGTAAGGAGGTCGTGAATGTACTTGATATTCTTGACATCTTTCTCACAGAAATCTTCAGGCTTGTGGAGATCGATGTCACGAAAAGGATGATGGAAAGCAGGCAGAGAATCAGTCTTTTGCTGCGCCGAATCAGCTGTAAGACCCAAAAATTCCCAGAAATGATCGTGTGCGAGACCCTTAAGTAGACAATGCATAGTGTCAACAACGACTTGATGAGAGGGATCCCAATAAGAGAGTCTCCAAAGTGTTGACCATTGCACCCCGTGTAATGAAAATAACTTGTTGCGGTCAGCAGAAGTGCTAGCATTCTTCCACAGCTCAGCAAGGCAATGCATTTCATTCTTGTCCTGAAGAACCCAATCTGTAGAATGAACATCTGTTCTACCACAAGTTGATCTGTGAAAGCAATGACATGCAGTGCAATAAAAGTGGCTTGTTGGACCAGCTAGCTGAGCAGCCTTTCTCGCTGCTGGAAGGTTGCACACTAGACATGCTATGATGCTGCATGTGACCCGACCATGTGCCTGTAGAGCTGTGCGGGAGAAACGTATCCCACATTCCCAACTTTCTATGAAGTCGTCAACAACGGGATCAAGGAAGTGGTTCAACTGATCTCCTGAGGGTTCCGAAGGTCCTGGAATGATTCTGGCCAAGTACATGTTTTCTGGCTTATACCGGATATCGAGGGGGAGGTTCAAGCACGCGCAAGAGATTATTCCTGTGGAAGTTGATGCGCTCCGCTGAAGATTGCCTTCAATGTTGAAGAAATCAACGTTGAGCGTGAAAGCAAATTGACCTTTGATGCCTCTATCGATAAATAATGATTGCGCCGGACCCTTGAAATTGCGAAAAAAGTCGGCATCTCAGACATCTTTGATGATATGCGGCAGCACGCTCCCAAGTGAAGCTAGCAAATTATCACATGGTGTGTCCATTATAGCTTCCAGGTCGGGACGAGACAGCAGTCCAGCGAGGTAGTCATGGAAGTGATGATAAACAAATGATTTTATTGGTTTCAGTTGCCCACTAGAGGAGCGCTGCAGTAACAATTCGCCACAAGGTGCATCCTCTGGCTTCAGTCTGTTAGAACAATTGAGGAGATAGCGCACACTACTTGAGTCAACATTGGCCCTCGGTTTGAACGTGCAATTGCACGAAGGACAGACCGCGTAGGTGGTGGTCTGGCCGTCAAGCTTGAAGCGTGAAAGGGCAGCCTCCATCGTTCGGGGGATTTGAGAATGTATGTTTTGACCACGAGACTTTGAATGAGGGTCTGGGCTATCCATGGCAAGGCTCAAGATGAGCGAAAGAACGCCCATCAGAAACTCCCCGTGTCTGCGACCAATGCCGAAAATAACGACAGACACAGCTCCTAGGAAAAGGGATACCTGGGCGATCTCGTTGCAGTAATAAATGGGCAGATTGTAATGATGTGCTGCATCTGATGTTAGCGGGACAAGCAGAATGCGAGAATAAACAAAACTCACAGGTATCAAATTCGACTGACTCAGACGACACGGGAAGCCCATCTTCCTTGCTGAGAAGAATTTTTGCATTTCATTGCATGACGTCTCTATTTGAGTCCTGCGAGATATGGTGGAGGATACCTTGTTTTTCACTTTCGCAAGGGCCCGGATCATCGCAGACAGCTCATCATGGATGGAGCGCAATACATCACGAGATGTTGAAAGGGAAAGCCAGGTGCGAATCCTTTCCATTCGTGACTCCATCACGTCCAAAGTCACTTCAGCCCTTGACCAGCGCTGCATCTCAGCAGCCTGCAGGATGCGGGTGATATGTCTTTGAAATGAAGTAAGTACACGTGATGTGTGATATATGTATCGGACTCACGTGTCATTGCCAGTGAGTTCAGTATCCAGGTAGGCATTTGCCTTGCCTCATTGGACTTCTGAACGTGAAACCCACAATTTGTGGTGACCATCTGAACTGGCTTCATTATCGGTTAAGGTCGTAGCAAATAGTTCAGCAGCAAGATCATCCACTGGTGTCGACATCTCGGACTGATGTGTTGGGTGCTTGCCTTGGAAATATTGAGGAGACGGTGTTTCACGATCTAGGCTGGGATGAAGAGTTTGATGGGCGAGATGAAGTATGGAGCTTGTACGTTCAGACAAGGTCGCCATGTTAGCCGCGTGCGCTAGATGTACTTGCTTTATGGTGATGGGCAAGTCTCTGCCACCAACATTTCTGGGCACACCATCCACTCCAACATCACAGCATTGAGCGCATTTGCAAAGGAAAGGCATCTAAATGAACATTAGATGATGATTTTGAAGCCATTGCTGATCTTACCTCTTGATAAGATAGATGGTGTGTTGACGAAGGGTTATGTACTGGAAAAAAGGAGTGAGAATCTCAGAATCAGAAGGCACCGGGTATACTTGCCAAAGTACAATGTTCGATCGCCTTGGAGACTTCTGATAATGCCGCTCAGCGCCCGCTTGTGCGGCACTCATCTCTGAGCGGTGGATAACATGAGACAACTAGAACACAGTTGAGTTTGGGGCATTGCTGAACAGGTATAAATTATGATATTAATGCTTACGACTATTTGATTATAGCGGATGACGAAGCCTTGGTGTCAGCATCCCCAGCTTGGGTTTTCTCTCGGAGTTTTTCCCTGTGCCAACTATGCCATTTGTCATTGATCGAATCACTGTAAATCTATGTATATGAACTATGTTCTACTATGTTCTAATGAAACAAATGTAACGAGTAGTCAAGAAGAGAGCTTAAGGGAGCCAAATTAGGTGGAAGGAACACATATGTAGTGAATGACTACCATTATTAAACTCTGCCAAAAATTCAGGCTCAGCAGGCACACAGTGCAACACTGCTGATCATGCGAGTGCAAACTGCAAACTGAATCGAGCCAGTTGTGATAGTGATTTCGCAAAGTAAAATGGTAAAAAAGGAAAGTAGACTCATGAAGCTGTATGAGAGAAATTTTCGACATATAATGTACAGTGCAAAACTTAACACCCAGCGCCCACTTCACTCAGCGCCCACTCAATTATGCAATGTCACAGATAGTTTGACATCAGCAGCAACAACTTTGCGCACAATATCAACAAGATCTCCGGCAGCGAGGGCGGAGTAACCTCGCATACTAACATGTTTGACATCAGGGAAGGCTTGAATCCACTGCGCTGACAATGCCTGTGGCCACGATGAGTATTGAAACAGTGCTCAAACAAACACATACCAGTGTATCTTCTGCAAAAGGAAGGGATGTTCTTACAATGTCTGAAGAGTCGAACGCCAAGTGTTTGACGCACACTGCTGAATGGGTGCCCGGCCAAATCGTTGCCGAATGGGAGTGAATCTGTGAAGGTAGAGAAATGAAGAGATATTCGACACTCTCACAATGGTCGACACATTGTAAAACTGAGCTAAGATAGTCAGGTGATGCGACATGAGCTTGCAATGAAAGTGCAAGGCAAGTGAGGGTGGGCAGTGTATGGAGACTCCGAAGGACTGGAAGGATATGGGACAAAGGTCCATCTAGCTTAGATATAGGGAGCATCAAATGAGCTGTGATTCGATTGGTCCTCCAGGTACCACAAGGTCGCGGAATGATACAGAGTGTATGGATAGCAGGGTGGTGGGCCAGAAAATGAATAAGAGTAGACAGTGTGCAATCAGCATCAACTTGGAGTTCGATGAGTGCTAAGATGGTCAAGTACTGCATGAGTTTCTCCCAGTGTGCAGAGCTGAGTTTGATGTAGCTAAGTCGAAGCTTCTCCAAATTAGAAGAACAGATAGTCTGGATCGTGAAAGGAAAGAACTCTGGGGAAAATAACACCCCCGAGGATGCCTCAAATGCTTTGAGGTGATTCACACCCATGTGCCCGTGCATTCGGGTGAGTCTGGTGACGCCTGATGAGCCGACAAAATGGTAAAACCCCATGCACGTCAGGTCTTCGCAGCCAGAGGCACAGATGTTCTCGAGGAATGTAAGGATTTGGGGGAGAATTGGCGAAGCGAGGATGTCGAAATTCCAGAAAAGTGTGATGTATTGTATCGATTTGTGAGGGACAGATTGGAGGAAGTGCAAAAACGCAGATAGCTGCAAAGCTCGCAAATCAGGATTCAACCAACATAACATCATACGTGGGGGACAGAAGGCATCCATCCGTATCCAAGTAGACAAAATGTCAAAGCTGGGAGAATCTACACGGATGTGAAACAGGTCCTTTGGGGAAGTTGGAAAGTTCCGGTTGGAGAAGAAGAGCGGTCCGGCAATTTCTCTCAATAGAGAACAAACTTGTGCTACACAGCGCATATCCCGTGCTCCCAGAAGAGCAACGATAAGCACAAGAATTTCCACAGGCAGGGACCAAATATACGCTGTTGTGTTGCAAGGTTCATAAAGTTTTACACGCTTCATTGAGAAGGGATCGAGTTGAGTATCCGCTTTGCGCTTCAAGAAAATGTCAGACTGCAATCAAGATCAGTAGAGCACAATATATACGGCAAGTCTTTGCATACCGCCTCCCTGTACAAACACTTGGCTACAGGGTTCGTAAAGTCGGTATGACAACGATATATAGTTGAGGGTTGTAGCTGTGTAGCAATAACCTGGTGGATGTCACCCGTGGAATAGGATTCCAGGAGACATCGCTTTTGAGGGGATGCTGAATCATCAAACTCAATGTTATGCTTCGAGGATTGTGGAGTATCCTGTGGACTAGTGCTAACGTTCTGTCAAACAGGGGTCAGTGAAAGCCTATAAGCCTACATATTTGATAAGCCTCACCATGCCAGATTGTCGACCAGAGATGTGACTTATTGAGTTTCCCATTGTAAAATGTTCAAAGGTAATCTACGCCTGCACCCTGCTTTAAATGACTCGAAGTCTGAGCGCAGAGGTTTATTGTTTGGACCCAAAAAGGGCGAACATAATGATCAATCCATGAAGAGGGATAAAACAGAAAGACTTTATTTAAAAAGAGGGGATATACCAGAGATTTAATCACTTGCAGAGGGAATAACCAGAAGGTTCTGACAATGATAAATCATGATCACGATCATTACCTTGTAAAAGTACGACTACTTATGGAAGCGAGTAGGAAGAAGCACAATTGAAACTCATGCGGGTGATATAGCCCAGAAACCGTAACAACTGTCAGGGCCTGACTTAAGAGCGACACGAAAGGTGTATCTGACAACTCACTATGTCATCCACATCACCTCGCAGCAAAACCACTGCAGCTCATCGCAAACGCTTCAATCCCTACATTCAACCCTCGCGAGACATGGTTACATCAAGAAAACCAACCACAGCACCCACAGCACCTCTAGTGAGGAGACTTGCTATGTATATCGAAAATTACAAGGTTCACCTAGAAGATGCAGTAAGTAGATGAAAGTTATGAGAGTTCGTCATTGAACACTTACATGAACCTTCCCAGTTGTGGATGGGATCTGCCATGGTCATTGACGAACCCAATTCGCCCGACGGGACGTCCGTTCCCAATACAAAACTTGATATAGTGGCCAGTAACGTTAGTATGATTATATGATAACAAGCTCATGGACTAAAATCATGGTGTTTCAGTCACTAATCACGTCCAATGCTGCCAATGACATCAATGACCGTCAAGCTGTGGGACATGTGTCTCGGAAGAAAATCAAACTTATGCGCAGTCTAGAGAAAGTCATCAGCAAATGTATTGAACATCACTGTAAGGCGGGTCATCTGACTACTGACCTCTTGCGCAAGCGTATCAGTGCAGCATTGGAGGGTGCATTGGAGGGCATAGAGATAGACAATATTATGTCGGATGGCTCCAAAGGTGGAGAGAAATGCAAAAAGTACGATGGCCAACAAGATGTGAGGCTATAAATTAATATCGCAGTAATGTTGATTGATTTTGTTAGTTAGAAGACTGACGATGATCCATGCAACATAACACGTACGATTTGCGGATTGTTTTCCCTCAGAACAATTCTAAGGGAGAAATCAGAAACTTTGGGATTAAGAAATAAGCCAGGTGTGTCGACAGACCTTGATGTACTGCAATCTCCCATGAACACGCATTAGGTTCACTTGCTGGAATGCCAGGAGGGTATCCAACTGAGACATTGACAACTTAAGTGACTGCGCAAGCTTGCTGTATCATATACATGTCGTGCTAGTAGCAGAAAGAAAACCATGAAGTCCGGAATCGGTATTTGTAGTGAATAACAAATTTGTAAGTGTAATGGTGGAAACTGTCAATACCAAATGGAAACTGAAAAGAAAGTTGATAATGATGTAAATTAGTGCAGGTTGCACCACATATGACTAGATGACTTACATTATGTATTTTGATGAGAGAGGGAGCACGCTATATCAAAGCCATGATAGTTTATAGACAGGTGCGGTACAAGGTTGATACAAGGTACAAGGTACAAATCATGAACAGCAACAGCAGTACAAGAAAATGAAACAATCCGGAATCACCTGCGTGAAACCATGATTTCAATTCTCTGGAACTTTTCATTAGATACCTTGAACGACGGACGTTGATCGCTCAACCACGATAAATTGTAGAATGATCTAGGCAAACCTGTGACTGCTGGCCGAACAGACTCCCGCTTGGCATTATGAAGACGCTTTGCGGGCTTACTTCCCCTGGGAGTGAAGACAGCTGCCCCAGCTAAACACTGTTCGTCAATAATTTTCAATTCATGACTGAAATCAGCTCTCCACGGCATCGTCTTGAGCTGAAAGACTGGGAGTGCGTAATCTTCAGTCTCGCTCTCATCAGAGCTCATTCCGTCTTTATCCAGAGTCTCCACTATGGAGTTCAAATATTCCCACACAGGTAAATCGTCCTTTCGGCTCGCTTTCCAGTCACTGAGCAGGGCTGACGTGACCTTCCGGCGGGTTTCAAATTTCTAAAAAAAACAAGTTAAAATCTGTCCATTCTACAAGGGACACATGCAAACGACTTACTGTTGTTCTACGAGATAGGACCCTAGCTATCTGTAACCGCTCGTTCATGTGATCCACCAGGCGATCTCCCACTTGTTGCATAGTCTCATGAGTGCCATCACTAGTGACCTGAGGACAGGCTTTTCTCCAGCACTTGCGGCATTGATCGAATTTAAGGGTGATATCACGTCTGATTGACTGCTGAGATCGCCCGGTCCAGCGGTTGCTCTCCTGCATGGTCATATACAGGGAACAGAGGTGATCGATGACCTTTTGATTCCAATCCGACTTGTGTGTGGCTGTCATATCCCACTGCAATGCAAGCGGGTCAGGACTGGGGCCTATGCCACCTATGAAAAGCAATACGGCTTCGCGCGCTGCTCCCTCGTAAAGCATGTACTCATCATCTTTCATGAGATGGAATGTCTCCTTGAATAAATCCCACACATTCGCCTGAGGTTTAATTAGCAAAGCCATTTCAAACGGCAAGTCTCTCACCTTGTTTTCTTGATGCTGATCATCGGTAAAATATTCCACAGATGGTTCAGGGATTTTTACGTCTTGAGCGAGGTCTACTAGGGGATGTTTGTTGACACTGGAGAGCCTTTGCGAGCGCCTCAGCAAGCATTCTGACTGTGGCATCTTCGATAGGAAGATTCAAAAGTGAAGTCAAGCGAAGCCCATCCTTGCTACTATTATCACTGATAATAGGTTCGTCAACAGGTGATTCCGAGAGTGCATCAGGAATCTGAAAAACGATGAGTAGGATGATACAGAGGTGTAATACAGACATTGACTTACTGGCAAAAACCCGACAATGTTAGTGCAGGTAGCAACTGGTTTTTTGCCTACAACATGATGCCATGAAGGAGGCAACGCAGGCGTGATAGTTTTTGCCTGTCGAATTTGATTCTACGGAAATTGTTAGAGTTCTTTATACTAACACTCTCGAGACGCACATCTAATGAAGCGATTTTGGAATCATAACCAGCGGTCAGGCGGGCTAATTCCCTTTCATTCTGAATCAGTTTTCTGCCTTGCTAAGAGAGTCTCGCGTTGATGTAAAGCATCTTTCTCTGCTAATAAGAGATCTTGTTCCGTGCATGCAGCATCTAATAAGGTATCTCGTTCCGCGCGTGCGGCATGTTGCACCTCTTCAATGTTAAGTGCCATTTGGTTCTGTCAATAGAAATCACAATAAGTCCAACTTGTAAAATTAGGGATCTCCTACCTGGATCAACAAGACTTCACTGCGGTGCTGCTGTTCCAATGAGGCGAGGGCCTCAACTTTCTCGAGCTCAAGATGTCCGTTCTTGTCACGATACTGGTCAGCGATTGATCGCATCTCCAGTTCACAGTAATGAGCGTTGGTCTGGAGGTGAGTGAGATGTGAACATATTTTGCGAAATATTGCCTTACCTGCATGTTGCGCTTTCGAACCAAAAGCTCATGGTGGCTATAACGTAGCTCACGTACATCATCACGCAGCTTGGATGACTGATCAATTTCCTTGAGAACAACTTTGGTGGGCTAAGTAAACATTAGCTCAGAGATATGAACCAAGGTACCAAAAGGCTGACATGCTGATTGTCCTCCTCTCTCATCCTACAGCACACCAAAGGGCTGTCATGCTCCTCCTCCTCCTCCTCCTCCTCCTCCTCCTCCTCCTCCCTCATCCGTAGCAAAAGCCTGACACCCTCCTCTTCCTCCTCCTCTCTCATACTCATCCTAAAGTCCTCATGGGTCTGGGTAGGCTTGGGCGGGTAAGTGTGGATTATCGCAGAGGTAGTGGGCTGAGATGCAGGTGGATATGTGTGCATGGGACGTAATTCCTGGAGCGGGTGAGATTCGACATTGATCAATTCTCCATCGGAATGTGGGGAAAACAAAGCTATTAAATGGGACATCTTGTCAAGTCTCACTCAGTGTTTGAACAATTTATCTAAAAAAAATACTCGCCTTGCTCAGTCTACTTCTGGCTATTATTCTTCTTCACGTGCCTTTGTCGCTCCTTAGCAGAAAGATTTTTCAATTGCATTTGTATAAGATCTCCCACTGGCCAGCACCCCATATAGTCATTCAGTCATTCAATTCTGGAAATTGAACGACGGCCTGAATACAGGTCAGTAAATACAATTGTAGAGCCCACAGACATACCTCTGTCTCAACAGAATTCAGTGCTGCAGGTGTTTGGCTTGACTTGCTCTTGCTAGTGTTGCAATGACTGTTGATCAATCGATGGACAAAATCCTATCGTGGGTATGAATATGAGATTGGTTCGAAAGCATAGATCTCACCCTTAACAACTTGAATTGACTAGAATCCCAGTTGAGTGCCCTTTCCAGGTTGTATCCCCCACGAGCCGGGCACCCTGCTTCACCATCTGGTTTGGGGATTTTGGAGTCATTGGAGTCCGTTGATAAAATGGAAGAGGAATACATTGACATCTTTACCAACTCGCCATTCCTGGAAATTTGGTCTGCTGAAAAAGAGACCGCCTTGGTGAATTTGGGAGTAGGGGAGTGAGAGGTGATGAGTTTGGGAGTAGGGGGACCAGCGGGGACTGGTAGGGTTGAAGTTGTGAAGACTCGCGATGGGGTTCAAGTGCGTCCGCGAAGTGTATGGGTAGAGAATGCTATCTCTTCTTGCGGAGAGATCAAGATGAATGATGCTGTCGGATAGAGTATCTCTGTGTGATATGTCAATAATGGAAGTTGCTGCGGGGGACCATCTGCCTGATAGAACGGGGGGACATGTACACAGGTATGAGGCATGCTGTACTGGTTGAAACTTACACATTCGGAATGTCTTATCACTGCCGTTTGGAAGCATCCTTGATCGGGAAATCAGCACTCAGTGCCCGCCGCTAGAAAACACAGTTATAATTAGTAGTCTTAATGTAGTTTTGCTTTGCTTTGAGGATTTCTACCTTCCATTTTACCAGGAAGATGTTGTCATGGGTTGCCTGTTGTCGCCAAGTGTTTGCTATTATGTAGATATACAGTCCGACTATTGTATACGGTCACCCATTAAAGACGTCCGAAAAATAGATCAACTTACATTGTAACCACCAATGTTTTTTATGCCTGCCAAAGCTTGCAAGGATTATCGCCTTGAAGGGCGCCTGATTGGGCACAAGAACGCCATCAATTGTTTGACTATCTCGAACAATGGCAGTCTGTTGGCAAGCGGTGATAAGTTCTTGTAAATGCGTCAATCTCACAATAGACCTACTAGGAAATAGGCTCAGATGGCATGAGAATTTGGGACCTCAAACAGCGACTTCAACTCCCATCTCCACGCCAAAACATGGGTCTTCAAAATCCAGTCAATCCTGTGACATGTGCATGCTGGATCACCCGCCAAGAGGCAGTACGCGAGACATTGTGCTATGGCACAGGTCTAGGATTCATTGGAATCTGGCAGCAGCAAGGCGAAGGTATAGAGGACTTTGACGCCAAAGTGTCAAGAAGAATCGGCACAGGTAAAGAAATTATGTGCATTACCTATGATCACGCCGGAGACAACACTCACATTGCTACTGGAATGCGGGACAGACGTGTTCAAGTTTGGTCATTTGATTTCAAAGGACCATTGATTCCGGTTTTCAGCATTGAGCTGAATAGTACAATTCTGCACACGATAAACTTCAACCGCACTGCAAGTCGAAATTTATTAGTCTTTGGGATGTATGACGGAGAGGTGTAGGTCGATACTGCGATCCTCACAATGATTCTAACATACCTTGCTTGTAGGCATGCGCTTCGGGGCACAGACGGAGTCATAATTGCTACGAATAATGCTGGACCCCTAATGTGAGTGATATCATTGGATAAAAAATGCCATTCCTTTACATTAAACCAAAGCGGGCACGCTTCAGTGGACAATGCTCAAACACTGTTCCTCATTGACAATGTGACAAATGGATTTAGCCTGCATTGACTGGATGATGCAGTGTGCATCCAAAGCTACAATACCAACCCAATCAAAATGTTTCCAAAACAAGTAGTGTTTGGCGAAAAAACTGACATGGTGGTTGGTGGCAGCGACGCAGGCTTCATATACATTTTCGATAAAAATGAAGGAACCCTCAAGCAAGTGTTGAAACATGCCAACAAGGTGAGAGTGCAGACTGTTACAGTGCGATATTATTTTTACCAATAAGTTAGCAGTGCCTGACAGACTATAAGACTTATGACGGGACTCACCACAGTATGATTGTTGGGGCAACATCTCAAAACGATGTGGAGCCAGTCATCTCTATCTGGAGCCGCCAATGGGAGAATCTTGAAACAGCACGTCCACCACTGGGGAAGGTGGTCAAAAACTTTGTACACGGAATCATACAATTCGGAATCATATGGAGCATGGCAAGTCGCAGACTGTGATTCTTCTCGGTATGTAAGTTGCTGTATGAACGCATTAATCAATGTAGGTCGACAAGTTATGCATGCGGGTGCGAAGTACCATTTTCATTGTAATGCGATGTGCGTGCAAGCGCCAATACTTTACTTCCTCCAAAGCGTTTTGAGATTATGTTTGAGACATAATGACATCAAGTCAATACGCTATACAATGCACTGAATCCGATACATGTACAGTACGATACGCTATACAATTCAGTACAATAGATGTAGGGTTATTCAGATTCAACATTTCGGAAACGCGTTAATTGCTGACAAGGCAGCCATTATATAGTGAACGACTACATAATTATAAACTCTGCCGGAGAATTCCCGATGCACCCAACATGACACAACATGTATGTTTACATAATAGCTGGGTTTCAATTGCAATAGTCATTCTCTATATTACAGTGGGCGTTTGCCAAATGACTCCTTTTCCGACCACCCACTTCTAATTACAATGAGCGTGAATAGTGTATATACGTAGTGGGCGATGGACTAGTACTAGAGTCTATCACTTATTTCATTATATTCTGCATCAAATGCGCTTTTGTAAGTTATTTGTTAGTGGGCGAGCAGGACTTGGACCACTCAGTACTCAGTACTTGGCCCAGAGTCAGAAACAAAAACCAGGCTATCATGGGTCCACCAATCATTGTTTCATGTTTCAAATCCACAATTCTGCAAATAATAATACTCACGCTAGTCCACAATTAGTTGTTCACTACAAATACTGATCTTGCGCCTCGATGGTTTTCTTTCCGTTACCACTACCTCGACACGACATAACAGGCATGAATAGCAAATCTTCCAATGTTACATAGTGTAGACTTTTCGTAGGCACATACTCATTGAACACAGTGCATAATTTGTCAAGTTCGTTGTGTAATGCTGCTAAATCAATTATGTAGAACTAGTACAGAACAATGTCCAAACGCGCTGCTTCAGATGATGACATGCCTTCCGCGAAGCGCATGAGAACCGATGAAGGTAAGTAATGATAAGGTGTTGTCAATATTGTTGTTTACGCGTATTGCAGGGAGTCAGACAGCACCTCTGAACGATGAACATGCCTGGAGAATTATGGAGGACTTCCTCACTACTGACATGACATATCCTAAGATGGAGGAAGTTTTTCTATCATACCTGGGAGATCGATATGCTGACGGCGAATGGAAGGAAGCCCAAGATGCATTATTCTCCAGTGATGGTGACGACAATGTCGCCTTAGAAAACCTTTGCACCGTAAAGGCGAAGCACATATCCATATCTCTGGCCTCTTGTACGCCCAAAGATCATTCTGTCACAGACAGGCGATTGTCCCAGGTGCGCGTTCGACCTACGCGCAGACCAGCTAAGGTAAGTGAAATGTTATGGTATCTTTATCTATATTCACATAACATTTGCAGTCAAAAAATCCCTATCTCAATTTGTACGCAGGAGATAATAATGAGGAGGATGAGGAGGATGAGGAGGAAGAGGAGGATAGTGCCGACAAGAGTCGCTCCAAATCGCGGAGTGTTACATGCTTGCCAGGATCCTCATCAGCCACGAGGTTCGCTGCGGTTATTGATGGTCTTGCTAATAGAATTGAAGATACACGGCGTAATGCATTTCAAGATCACCGGCCTCTTCCCCTAATATCTGAGTTGATTACCCCGGTGCTATCGCACGATGGGAGGATGCATCTAGTTCATGTTCACCGTAAGTCTTTCTAAAGACGTAATTTATCATTCATCACTCATCAATCACAGGAAATGTCACAGACTTCATTGCTCAACACCTTCGGAAGAAGAACTTCCGCGTCACAGTGTCGGCTTGGCTAGCAGGTCAGATTTACGTGGTGGCGGACAGTTCTAAGACCATCGCCAATGCCCTTCCTTTCTCACTTTACCTCGCCGTAAAAAAATACGTCATTGTATCGGATGAGAAACGTCAAGTGGTCGAGTGGTCCTGCAGAAAACTCCCCAACCCAGTGTGGGTGAGATTCAAGCATGACAAGTACAAGGGTGACATAGCCCAAGTCTTCAATTCAAACTTACCGAACGATATGGTCGCAGTCTTGGTTCCCCCACAAGAGTTTCCCTATCCCATGCCTTGGGGATCTCGCTCACTACTCGACCGATCTCGCCTTGCGAATGGGGACGCGGTCTCCAACATTAATCGCGGTGAGGAAGTCATAGGATGGACATACAAGGGAGAGAAATATTACATGGGCCTCCTACTCAAGACTGTTCACTGTGATCGCCTAGAACTTGTTGTTTGTCCTCATGCCGATGACATTCAGCTCCACCTACAATCTGGGTGGGGCCAACCCTTCCTCAAGAAAACTGTGGTTATGTTCTCTATGCAGTTCTTGCGCACAGGCAATTGGGTTAGAATTGTCAGAGGAGACCTCAGTTCAGAGACCGGTCCAGTCATCTTGACAGATTATCCTGCTAATTCTGCTACCTTGGAGTTGACCTTGAGTGGTCGCTGAAAGGAAGTCGACATCCGATTAGATGACATTGATCGCGTTTTTCAGGTTGGCAATACAGTTCAAGTGATAGCAGGTCCATACTTGGGCGTGGAAGGGCACATTATTCAGATGGCAGATGATACATTTCGCCTTTGTCAGCATGCCTTGAAGGAAGAGGTAAATGTCTCATCATTCTCAAAAAATACTGTCTGACACAATGCACAGTTAGAAGTTTCCAAATACTACCTAGATTGTCACCCGCTCAGTCACACCCTGCAAGCACGGCTGCCAACTCAGCAATTTTTCAAGCCCCCCCCCTGATATTGATGCCATTCAAATTGGTGACTCCGTGAATGTGCTTGTTGGGGAGCACATGGGGAAAACTGGTGTCGTGCACTGGCTCTCCAAAGGAGGGAACTATTTGTGGTTTCAGGATGGATTGCTGATTATTCCAGTTCCCATTGTAGCTGCTCAGCGAATCCCCAACCTCCAAACTCTGCAGTTTACACAAGACAGAGGTTGTGATGTCAGGCCTGGAGATGTTGTGAGAGTTGCCCATGGTCCAGAGTATACGACAAAAGGCGTTGTTTGAAGGGTTGACTTTATAAACGCTCACTTAACCTTACTCTCTGAGATTGATCACTCACTAGTTAGTAATTTTAATGATTCGCCTCGTGCATGTCTAACTATGATTTCTGACAGGTCGATGTGCCCATCGGATTTGTGATCAAATTACAAAATGCCAGCTTAGATTCCTTCAAAAAAGACATCGGGCAAGAAGTTTTCATTATTGGCAGTGATCGCAAGGGCTACCGAGCCATGCTGTACAGTTTCTCATCTGAGACTTGCACCATTGCCATTCATGGGCAGCAGCGCACTACGATTCAACTCAAGGATGTTGTTACGAGGTAAGCAACACGTACATATATGTGTGAATTAATTCTAAGTGTATACAGGTATGGAATGAGGTTGAACAGCATCATGCTCGAAGGAACTGAGATGTTATCTTTCTGCGAGATACGCAGAAAATCGTACTTGGCCCCACCACCTCGAAGCGTCACCCCTCCCCCTGAAAAGATCCATTCCAGCTCATCAGCTTCCACCATAGACAAGTCATCATCCGGGTGGACCACCTGGACCAGCAGCTCTGAGGATATTGTCATGGCAGGCAACCCTTCTAGCCTCAGTCCCTCACAGGCTGCTGCGCCTGACCCCTGGAGTGTCAATATCAACGATGTGCTGGACGGCACCAATGGAGGAGAGAAACTGAAAGAGAGTGAGTTCTTCAACAAATCATCACAGCATTCCCACTTATTTCATTCTAGCCCCGCTAGCTTGGCTTATGAACAAGGAATTTTCCTACACATTCACAACCTATCACATGATGTTGAAAGTCTCGCCCTCTTTCATGCGAGGCAGGCTACACAATTGATTCGTGTCAACAGCTTGTCCTAACCCCTTCCTCGGCCTTAATGGACCAGCCCCTGACGGTTGTGTTGCAGTATTCTGCTCATCGAATGGTGCAGGTGCTGCAATCCAGCACTATCATATACCTGCTACAGATCTTAGCCCAGCCCCCCCACGCAAAAAGAACCAACAGTGTATTGTTCTAGATGGCATTTATTGTGGTTCTGTTTGCAATGTAGCTAAGTGTCACCTCAAAAAGAACACAGCTGATATTGCAATTTCCCCTTCAACCGTTGTCAATATGTGGTTTGATCAAATTTGTCTTGTAGAACAGTCATGTCTTACCATGCACCTTACTAGATGAACGTCATACACTCTACATCATACACACTCCCAGCGGGAAAATCCGGACTGAGTTCCATTTCCATTCTCTATATAAACCTCGTCTTGTTGTATTTGTAACCATTTTTCCTGTTACTATACCATATCTGTAGGCACGCACTTGTGAAAGCGGTCCGGTTTTTTGCCGTTACCATATACCCATATACCAGTACATACACTTGACCATACATACTTATATTATTCAATATCATGATCCTTAGTCACGACATAAGCGGCTCTGACGGGACTGTTGCTACTGTAGTCCACCCTGATAGCTCTACAGGGATCATAAGCCCTGCTGCAGCACCAATACTAGAACAGCCTGCTGCGCTTGCCTCGTCACTGGCTATCACTGACATTCCCATCAAACGGGAAAGTTCCACATTACTACCCTTCACGACCCTGTCACGATGTCGAGTTGATACGCTTAACTCTATGGGAAAGGAGATGCAGGATTATATCATTGGCCCGATGCCGGTAAAGGACTTCATCGACAAGTTCCTACCGAACCCTGAAGATAATGACATCTTGGACTTCACTTCGTGCTTCGCTTCGGCCTCAGAATCCGATGTGTTCAACTTGCAATCAATTCAAAGAGAGCAGGACGTTTACCAACCATTCGTGAGTCACCTCATACTTATAATATTGAGATTTTTGACAGTCTTAAGTGCAGATTAACGGCATGCAAGAATTCGCCCCTCAATTATGATTTGTGAAAACTTCGAAACATGCAGATACAAAGAACTGCACATCATTTACGTTCAATGTCATGCCGGACGTATGCATATATGCCGATGGAACATCTGACAGCTGTGATATCACCAAAGCCGAAGTACACATCAAATTCAAGTGGAAGGATGCTTTTGACGCATTCAGCAAAAATCCTGGAGTCGATAACCCTATTGTTTCTCAGACTGACAAGGCATTTGATACACTCAGTCAAATAACAAGCTATGCTGCCGCTCAGCTCGGTGCTCAATATCATACCCATTTATTCTCTGTCCTCGTCATTCGTAACCATGCTCGTCTCATCAGATGGGATAGGGAGGGAGCTATCGTCATGAACGCCTTTGATTACCAGCACAAACCTCACTTGGCCGATTTCTTTTATCGTTTTGCACGAGCATCGCCTGCACTGCATGGTGTCGATACTTCCGTAACACTAGCTAGCGACAAAGAAGCTACCCTTGCAAGGACAGCATTAAAACTTGCCCCTACCATACGCATGTTCAAAGTTGCGGTCCCTTGGGATCCAGCTGCCGAGAAATCTGGCTGGTTGACGCTCATTATTCCCCAACCTGTTGCAAAAGGTTATCCACTTGTTGGGCGTTGGACTCGCACGTGCCCTGCGTTTGACATCCTCAATGAGACGGTTGTGATGTTCAAGGACTCTTGGCGTGTGTCGATCAAGGATGTTCTCCTGGAAGGCGAAACTTACAGACTATTAAAGTCAAAGAAAGTTTGCAATGTCGCGACATGCATCACATTTCACGATGTAATCCACCCTGTCCCCCAGCAAAACACCCAGACCGTCAAGTTTAGGAATGCCAAATGGGCGTGCTCTAACCAAGCTGTCACTCCTCACACTCTTCACTGCCTGGTTCTCGATATCGTGGGTGAGAAGTTAACTGACTTCAAGAGCTCTCGTCAACTTGTTCAGTCTGTTCGTGATGCATTGGTTGGTATGTATTTTTAACCTTAAAGCCTCGCATATTTCTGATGTCCCTACTATCCAGCCCATCACGATGCATTTGAAAATGCAAAAATACTACACCAAGATCTGAGCGTCGGGAATATCGTCATCTACCAAGGGAAGGGGTTCCTTATTGATTGGGACTTAGCAAAGCTACTTATTATTCAGGGTCCTCAACAGACGACCCGTATGGTATGTTCATTTCATGCTCACACTCATATTGCACTGATTTTGCTGATTCTTAGGGAACCTGGCAGTTTATGTCCGCTCACCTCGTCAAAAACATTGACGCTGTCCATGGTGTCGAGGATGACCTAGAGTCCAGTCTTTATGTTGTTTTGTGGACGGCCTTGATGTTCAAGGAGAGCTACATGAGTTCCGTTGATTGGACACAGTTTATATTGCAGGTTTTTGATGCTGATCTGCTACTGGGGTCCGGAGGATCCACGAAATCAAATTGGCTCATCGCAAGAACTGATCTTCCGCGGGATATATTCGTCGACTGCAAACCGCTCGACAATGTCGTTCTTGAACTCACGCAGTTCTTTTCGTATTGATACTTCGTGGTCTCCCCTGAGGCACAGGAGACGCTTGTACAATTGCGGTTCTCATTGGATGGATGTATTGACAACGAAGCTGGGCCTGCGCCCACGGCTGTACAGTGGAGGATTATAGATGCTGCAAAAAAAGTCCTGTTGGAGTCGGTTGCCTACCAGAAGGAGATGGGGATGAAGAAACTGCAATCACACGAGGCCATCATCAATATTTACAACAAACACCTTGAATCACCCAGCTGGCCTGATAAGGATGCGGCTGTACTGCGAAAACTGCATCAGATTGACAAACCCAACAGACGTCGTATGTATACGAAGTCACTGTGCGCCTCACAGGACGTGACAGGACAGCTCACACCTGCTAGTAAGAAACATAGGAGGGATTCAGAGGGTAACGCTGAGACCCTCAGTAATCTTGGTCTAGAAAATCTTGCCTCCTTCAACCAATGACATTTAGTACAGTACCTTTGGAAGCCTGTATTTACTCCTTGCCATTACTGCACAAAATAAGCATTTCGTTCTTGCGTGTTCTGAATTGCCAAAATGCCTGAGTTGTACTGCCCGATCAATGCCCAATGAATTCCTTGTGAGCGCGCAATGAATGCCCGCTGGATGCGCAGGTCATTTTACTATTTATAAAATTTCTTATTTTCACAATCAAATTTTACCATTGTGAAAATTTATACTTGCAATGGGAATATGAATGTCAGTCATTATATAATATTTTATTTTTACCGACCATTTTATTCGCCTCAAATTTTGTATTTTCCTTCAGACAAAATTGGATTGCAAAGTTTAATATCTGCATTGTCATTTTCCCAGTGGAAAACTTTAAATACTAGACCGGACTGAAAATATTGGTCAAAATGGGTTGTATTGCATTCACATTTTGCCCTCAGTCGCAATTTGCCATTAAACCAGTAGTAAAATTCAAAGTGTGAATGGCTAATTATTAATTCTCATTTCGATTGAAATATTGCCCAAGGCAAAATCCCCAAACCGCCGGTGTGTAAGGTGAATTTGCCAATTTGAAAGGATTATATAATATTGGCATGGTAGATGCTGATGGCTGACTCTCAATCAAATATCAGTAGTATGCGTTATTGTTAAGGTCGTACTCAAGGGGTAACGGATCTGAAGGGCTTCGGCCTCAGCTCATACACTGTACCCCTTTCCCGAGTATAGCCCCTTATTTCAGAATGCTATACGTATCGTATCCGAAGATCTGGATGGCTATTGTAGCATATCCGAAGGTCCGGATGATTATCGTATGGTATCCGGGTATAGAGGAAAGTAACATATTCCTATCCGAAGACAAGGAATAGTATCGTATGATATCTGAAGGTAAGGATTAGCATCGTATTCCTATCCGAAGATAAGGAATAGTATCATATACTTATCCGGATGGCATCCGGATATCGGACGAGAGTATAAGGGCTAGTCTAGGACTAGAAACTAACAGAGTATCGACTATCCGTAGATAGAGGCAGATGCGTATAGACTATCGGATACAATCCTTAAGTCTCGGAGGGCGACAAGAGTTGTTAAGACTCAAGTCCGGATAACAGAATGAGGACAATCTAAGATGATATTCGAACTGGGGTGCTATAGGACATATACAAGAGTTTATATACGATAGAACTACGCGAGAGGCTATGCACAAAGTATTGCAATGTATAAGCAACGCTTATTAGAAGTCAAACATAGGCCAGAAGTTAATCACAAGTGAGCGGATCAGTAAAACATAGCCGGAAGAGAGCATAACCAATATACCGGAAAGGAGGATATACTAAATGGAGGAAATAAGCAGTGTTTAACGTTATATGAACAGGATATGAATGAAGAAGCTTATCGCGACGGATCCGGTATGGATCTGTGGATCGGATCTGACATCCGGAACTTCGGATGAGAAGCGCAAATGTATGGAATATGACAGTTATCATGATGATCTATCTAGTATCAGACCATCACTCACTGTATTGATGGACACTGTCAACCCCTTGATTCAACAGCTGACTCTGGCTCAGCCGCCATCAAAGCAAGATCACACACGAATCCTCCAACATGTTGCACTGATTGTCAGTGTGCTTCTCACTGCTACAGAGTCCTTACTAGAAGACTCCATACCTGAGCCATATCATACTTTGGCCCTCTCAGGTCAAGATTGGGTCATGGAGCTTATCTTAGGCCACCCAGAGCACATGCGCTGTGAACTCGGGATGCGTGCAGATGTATTTCACTCACTTATAGTGGAACTTCGCACCCTAGGTCATGCAAACTCACGTTATGTTTCCCTTGAAGAACAACTCGCTATATTCTTATACACTTGTGTTATGGGACTGACTGTCCGCCACGTCGGTGAGCGTTTCCAACGGTCAAACGATACCATCTCAAAGTAAGTCAATTGTTATCATTATTTACAATGCTAATGAGCACACCTAATTGTAGATATTTCTGCAAGATGTTGTCCATTTTCACGTTTCCCCCATTCTACACTAATCATGTACACTCTCCTGATGACACCTATCACGTCCTAAACAAGATCCGTAATGATTCCAAGCTCTGGCCCTTTTTTAAGGATACTATTGGTGCGATTGACGGTAGCCACATCCATGCTCACCCCCCATCATCTGATTGTCCCACATATTGGAATCACAAAGGCTTCGTTTCGCAAAACTGTCTCTTTGCATGTGACTTCGACCTCAAGTTTTCCTATGCTCTCACTGGCTGGGAGGGAATGAACCATGTCAGAGTGAGAGCGTTTGGTGCTAGGATGGGATACTAATGATGTAGAAAGGGTGTCAATGCTGTCGATAGATGTGGGACCTTGAGAAGTGGGAGTAGAAGTGGGGGCAGCTACTGCAGGGGTGGTGCTGGGACCAGCAGGAGCAGCACTGACACTAGAGGTGGCAATTGTGGCGCCCATGGTATGATCTTCAACTGCTGGTGAGCTTAAGGGAGGGGGGGCCGTATGAGGTTGGTACCCAGTATGCCCTCATGCACCACTACCTTGTGGTATTATACTATCCATTTGCTCATAGTGTCTCCACCCAGATGTACAAAAAGAGCGCATGTGCAAGTTTCCCTATGATCAAACAGTTACCGGTAAGACTATTGCTACTAGTACAAAACATAACATACCTTCTTTGAAATATATTCATTCCATACTGAGGTTGCAGCCTCACCCTGGATATTTGCTCCTGTGACATTATCCCAGTGGACACCAGACAGCTGGCGATATTTCTGAATAGCATTATAAGTCTGTTTTAACTATGCGATATCTTATCAGCATATAGCTAAGCGATATATTAGTATGACTTACTGATCCCCACTTCGTCTTGCACATTGCCCCAGTCTTCTGTGGACCATGCTGCAGGTACACAGCAATAGCCTCTGCAGCACCATTGTATGTCATGTCTTTGAAGTTACTGGTGTCACCAACCTTGTCCCGATTGTTGAACAGATATATGAGAAGCTGATCAGTCTCTGTGTCAGTCCAGACTGCCCTGTCTGTATGAGATGATTGCTAAGCCATGGAGAGAATGTGGACCTGGGCTGATAACACTATAGACACGACACTAGCCCAGATGTCATTCCGATCTTGTAGATCTTTAGTTGTATATCGAGGTATGCACGCAGACATGTCAAAGAATGTCAAAGAGAAGTTCAAGCTCCGTCATCGGGCCTCAAACTGGGACCACCATGCCGACATTATATAATCCTTTCAAATCAGCAAATTCACCTTACCTTGGGTTACTGAACTAGCTCTAACATGCATAATCACACCTCGACATCCCTGACTCTACGGGGTAGAGAGGGTTTTGTCAGATGCAAATGAGCCATTCGCTCACAAATTTTCTGCTGGGGACAATTACTTGAAGTTTGGTCCATGGCCAAAGTATTAAGTTGTGTCAAACAATTAGACCCTCCCGAAATATCAAGTTCAGGGTGGCAACAAAATTCAATGACAAAACTTCAAACATTGTCTTCAGATTAAATGAATCGCCCGATCATTGCCCACCCTTTGCCCACAAACCTGCCGCAAGAATGCAAAAGATTAAATATATTTATGACAGTACAAGCCAAGTCAATAGTACTAGGTAACTTCAGTCATGAGATAAGGATAAAATCACTGCATAACCATCAGAAACCCTCCATTGTGCAAAGTGACTGACGACCCAAGACACCTTCACATTTTCAAGGCGATTTTCGAGGTCCATCAAATACAATTTTGCCGGAAAATCAGGGTACAATGAGAAGGGATTGATGATATGATGGTCTAGTGGGATATGTCGCTGTACAGCAAACAATAATACTCCTGTCAATGTACTATATATGTATTTGATATTAGCGGGGACAGGGGTTAACAAGCGATCTCCATGAGGATAGAAAAAAATCTGGCTGTTGCCCATGTGTGTAGACACCTTGCTGTAGATAACACCTTCAAACTTGAGTGTGGCATGTAATACTGCCATTCGTCGTCTGATGAGGGTATACAGGTCCTCAGGCACTGCACTAGTTGCTGCACAGTCGGCAACCATGATGGTATCATTCATGGGATCTTCAGCAAGCTTGTGAATAGAATTTGTAGTGTTCTTGTTAAACACTCAATCAAATAAGACTCCACACTCTTGAATAGCAGGTGAACAGTCTGGTCGGGCGAGCCAACAGTGAAGTCTGGCAGCCTTGATATATGAAAGAAGCATTGTGTTTTCAAGTTCCCCTAAAAGAATGTAAGTCCGACTTTCTCATTTGTGTTTTGATGAGGATGCACCAAATTTGTGATTGATAGGAATGTGTTGTATGATTCCAATCAGATGTTCGAAAGGAAAGCACCACCATGAGTGCACAGGCCCAAATAGTAATAGATAGTCATATATGTGGAAAGATGCAGGGTGATTTGGTTGCAGAGAGAAGTTGGGATGAATTTCCTGCAACTTCCCGACATAAGCATTGATATGTGAGTGATAGGCTTGAGCCCTTCTTGCCGACATTGTTCGTGCACAAGCAAGATACACTGCACAGACTAATTCCATAGTGTGATCAAGCATAATTCTGAGACAAACAGCGAGTTCGTCAGAAGAATGCGAGGTACTGGCTCCCCACAAGCTCACAAGGGCGATGGGAAGGTAGATCATGATAAGCGATTGCCACTCATCAGCCTTAATCGTTCCAGCAGATGCCTTGCCAAAATTCTTGGGGACTGAACCAAGCCAAGTTGGTGTGGTTGTTTCGCAGATAACGTTATGGATTTGTTCAAGTACTTCTGCTGTCTTGAACAAATGAACTTTTTGAGGGGCAGCTAAAGGTTGTCCATGACGCTGTGAAGTACATGTGTTAAAAACAGAAGACAAGAATCATCACAGTGAAGATCTATTGTAAATGCCAGAGTTCGGAATAGCACATGCCATGAGCCTTAAACAGTCTTTCACGTTCAGAGGATGTAGCAGCATCTCTCCACTGCTCAGCATATTCTTGCAGTTTTTCTCTGTCTCGAGGTTCCCATTTCTCAAAGTTGACTCTTCCACAGGTAGACTTGTGATAACAATTGCATGCACTGCAGTAGAAGTGACTGCTGACCCCAGCCATAGAGGCAATATGATGAGCGGTGGGAAGGTCACAAACAACTGTGGCAACAGCACTATGAGTAAGCTGGCCATGGGGGTAACAAGCGGTGTTGGAGAACTTGATACTGTGCTGCCATGCATCTACCAAATCATTGATGAGCAGACAGATATAGTGGTTGAGGTTTTCTAGTGATCGCTGCTTTGGACCTGGTATGATACCTGCAAGATACATATTCTCCGGCTTGTATCTGATATCCAATGGTAGATTTAAGCACACCATAGAGATAATTCTGCATGATGTACTAGCTCCATGGATATTCAGACCTTCTGGATTGAAAAAATCCACATGAAGAGCAAAAACATAGTGTCCTTCCTCTTCTCTATCAAAAAAAAGTGAGCCTGGCTGAGGACCACTGAACTGATGGAGAAATTAAGCTTCAAAGGGGGTTTTGATGAAGGACGGATGAGGGGAATCGATAGAGTCCATGAGATTGTTGCATGCCTGATCCATCATGGCCTCGATATCTCTACGAGAGAGGAGACCAAAAAAATAATCTTTGAAATCATGGTACAAAAAAGTCTTCCTTCCTTTACTAGCTACCACTACACAACTGTTTGTACAGTTCTGATAGTATTATCTTACTCCTGATTTTTTCGAGCTCGATGGTTTGTACTGTCGGGCTCATTGATCTTTAATCTTTTCGAGTTTGATGGTACAAACTATTGAGCTGTCTACACCACATTAACACCTCTCTTTTGGTGGGCAACTTAGTCTCAATCATCCAAATGCTGACATAACATTATTTGTAGCTATTTGTTGTGACATCTTGAAATTTGCCAAAGTCCCAACTAACTCCTTGACCAACTACTACTTACTACACAATCATTTGTATGGTTGTGACAGTATCATCTTTCCCCTGACTTTATTGAGCTCGATGGTCTGTACCATTGAGATCATTCATCATTTAATCTCTTTGAGTTCGATAGTTTGTACTATTGAGGACACATCAATTATACACTACTCTGTCTTCATTCCATGCACCACGAAGTTCCAAGGTTGCTCCTTTGATGGATTCATGTTCATTTGGATGGGCAAGTTCTGCTTGCGTGTCCACCTAGTAGCTTGATGCCTGATGATGCGGAGACATATTTGGATTTGGATAATCCTTAAGAATACCCTCTGCTAGACCATACATAGGTGCACCCCTACCTACATTCAAGAACTGGTCACTGTGATTTGGCTGATACAGTAGGGACAGGTTGTGATGCTATGCAGAGTCATTAAGCGATGTGTGTGTATGTCCTCATTTCTTCCATTTTTGATCTCGCTCATACCATGCACCCAGCATTCAATGCTATATTCCCAGTTGTCAAAATGGCTGGATCTAAGGCATACATTCAAGCATGTCTCACAAACTGGAGAGTCTTGGTGTGCACCACAAGTCCTCCTCATACTCACTACATTCTCACTAAAGCATGCTATTTTGTATGTTCCAGATGCAGGTGTTTCATCCCTTACATCCCGATGGCTGATGCTAGTAGCTCCATGAACTCAAGGCTATCTCAATGCTGTCTAAACACACCGGGTAGTCTCACCATTAAATATCACAAGCATGACTGTATGAACTGATCTCGCCCAGGATTCAACCCTCGCAATCTGCTCATGGAGATCCCCACCTACATCCAAGAACCGGTCACTGTGATCTGACCAATACAGTAGGGTCAGGTGGTGATGCTATGGAGAGTCGCTAAGCAAAACATATATGTATGTCCTTTTCATTATGTATCACCATTAACCATCATGTTTAGATCCTGCAATGCAGGTGATTCCATGCCATTGTACACATGAGTATTTTCCTGGGGAGACCCAGGACAAAGGTATATATACTACATAGGCAAGTCTCTCATTCTATCTCCAGCACTACTGCTACTAACATGAACCATCATGGCCGTCATCGACAAAACACTAAAATTCCCCAGGCTGGAGCCTGTCACCCCTGCTCCTGCTCTTCTCCCTCCTGCTGCTCCCGCTCCTGTTCCTGTCATTCCTGCTGCTGCTGCAACTGCCACTGCAGCAGCTGCAATTGCTACTGCTCTTCACCACCCTATGAGACAATGGCAGCTTCCCTGGAGATTTAGGCAGGATGACACAATTACTCCTCTGGATGATGGCAAGTGGATCGACCTCAATAATGTCAGCAGTGGTGAAGACAAAGATGACCCACCTGAAGTCAGAGTCAACACCCACACATACCTGAGCCCACTACAGACAACAACTAGTACTCTCCTCACCAATCCCTTTGCCACAAGAAAAAGAGGCCTTAAGTCTACTTCTGATGTCCAGTTTTTCTTTAGGAAGAACTCGGATACTGGTGAGCGCATTTGCATTCCATGTGAGTAAGTAACACATCTGAGGGGTCTTTTATGTTCTTTCTCACCACCTTTACCAGGAATGAAAATAAGATTGACTCATCCTGTCCCCTAACTATTTACAGCTCATCTATGAGCAATACCCCTCTTTGTTCCCACATATATAAAGTCCATATTGAACTCTACCTCCAGGAATCTGAGAAGCAGCAATGGCCAATCAGCATACATCCTGTTGGGGAGCACCTCAATGAAGGCTGGACCTTCACCCAGGTGCTGGAATGACTTGAAGATCCTATGTGCACAATCGAGACACTTGGCCCTCCCCCAAATCCCAGACTTAGCAGTTCACAGCCTGGTATTGGCAGGTTGGCATCTTCAGATCATGACTTATTAAAATTCTCCATTGAGGAGATGCATAGACATATTATGAAGTTTATTGTAGCTGATGACCAAGTGAGTACTATCTATTTTCTATGTAATCTCATTAACCACCATCTCTAGGCAATAAGTGTTGTTGAGTGTCCAGAGTTTTGTTGGCTGCTCTGCCTCTTGTGTCAAGATATCAAGGATTCCAATATCCCTCATCATACAAAATTTTGGCAATTAATTATTGATGCATGGGATGAATACTTCGCAGCTATCAAACGTGACCTCACTGTAAGTGTACAGCTATCATTTACATATAGTATGTTCATATCTTGCAGGCTGCTCAAGGACAAATTTCATTTACATTTGACATATGGTCTGATTCTCAGCTCTGTCCCTTTCTTGCTGTGACTGCACATTGGATTGCCAAAGAAAGTGAGAAAGAAGCACTTGTTTTGAAGGCTGCTCTCATCACCTTTCATCATATCCCTGGTAGTCACACAGGGATGGCACTCGCTTCGAAGATATTAGAGCTGATTGATCACGCTGAAGTGAAACATAATGTTGGTGTTCTATTGTACTTCATCACATTCTCTGACTTTGTCCAGATTGGACACTGTTAGCGACTAGATTCTAGGCGCTGTCTTACTTGGATAATCTCGCGAGGCCTGGAGTACAGGTGCTGGTCGTGAGTCTCAGTTCAACCACTTGGGATAAGCGGGTCGATGAGCGTAATGAACGGGTGCTGTCTTGCAGCCGTCAAGAGCTATAGCCGAAGTCGTCAGGGATGACGACGAAGGCTTCTGAAGATCTAAAGGCACAATGACCAGAGGTCAAAGTGAAATCGAAGATCACAAGTATAAGCGATTAAGCTTAAGAGGTTAGGAACTAGTTAACTGTGTAGAACCAAGTAGATTCAAGTTAGAGAATACAACTGTAGTACAGAGGGTTTATATATGTAGGGAAACCGAGCACAGACCAGGCTGCAAGTAGTAGTACAGAGAAAGGTAAGTGGAAAAGGGAATGAGTCAGAGACCGGTGGTAAGGTAAGGGCAAAGGGAGAACTGAGTCACAGACCAAAGCTATGGTAGTGGTAACAGGGGACCGAGTCACCAACCGAGGATGCGGTAAGGGTAAGGGGTGACGACGTCATGGACCGATAGTAAGGTATGGGATTCAGGATATAATAAGATGGGTACCGGTAGGATGGAAAGGGGCATAGGGGAAGCGAGCTGGGGATCCGGCGAGCAAGTATAGTACAAGTGAGCGGGAAAGCGATCAGAGAGAATATAACCAGTAAAGGTAAGGGAAGAGTACGGTCAGCCAGAATAGGTATTGCATGTGTATGCGTGCGTAGTCTTCCAGGTATAGGTAGAAAGCGAGAGCGAGGAGGAAAATGAATAGGGGCCATGCCAGAAGCGGATGTTCTTGTAACATTACCTCCGTTTCTAAGGATGAAATCAGCGAGTTCATTCATCTTGATTAGTATCCCAGATGGGATCGAAGTCAATGTCAGCGAGCCACTCGGCGGCTTCAAGCAAATTTTCTTCCCTCTCTTGCTCTCGGCAAGAAGCGGCTTGGTCATAGGCAGCTTCTAAGCGACGAAGGTCGTCATAGAAGTGTTCCGAGGAGGGTCCTCGGCGAAGGATGCGCCGTCCACGAAGATCTCTGCAATGAGGGGTAAGATGCCCTGGTGCAAACTTCCCGCAAATACGACAGAAGTATCTGTTGCAGAACTTCTGTTTATGCCCAAGTCTGGAGCAGACTCGGCAAACAAAGTTCTCGCGATGCTCCTGGGTGGTGAGCGACGCTTCGAGTTGGGCGATTTCGATAATGCATTGGGGATCAGGTTCACCGGGGTACCTGTTGCGGAGGGGTCTAAGTGCATTGGATGATGCAAGACCGAATGACAATATGGTCTTGGTGTCAACGGATCTCTTCTTGCCTTTGCCTTTGCATCTAGGCATTGGTGGGGGAATAGGAATGGGGTCCTCGGGGAGAACCATGGGAGGATGGATGGAAGGGTGAGGAATTTCTGGTACTGGTGTGATTTCCTCGAGGGGAACTTCGAGGGGGTTCTCGGGGATCTCCGAGGTGGAAATGAATTCCTCGGGTTGATCCTGAAGGGAGAGTTCAATGGCGGTGTTAATGATCGACGTTTCGAGATCTTTGGATAAGGAAGACTCGGGTGGGGGAGATGGAATGAATGTGTCAATGTGAATGGGTGAGTCGCAGGTACGAATTGGTGCATGGATACGGGGTAGAACTACGAAGTCGCCTGGGGGAGTATTCCATGCGCGCTCCTCTTCCATACGATTGCAGACATCGTTGAAGTTCCTGGTTTCGAGAAGTTTCATAACAGCGTTCCTAATGGTTCGCTGGGGGTATCGGATGGAAAGAGCGCTATGGGCAGCGTGGGTAGTACGCTGTAATTCTGCAGCTGGGGCAGTGAGCAGATCTACTGCTCTCAAGATATTGACTAGTTCTCTAAGAACGTAGTCATTGGTACGAGTGATGTAGCCGTCAAGGCGGATAGCATATTGAGTATCAAGTATGACTGCCTCCCAGATAGCGTGGAGGTCGCTAGTGGTGAGTGGGCGGGCGAAGGGGGTTTGCTGAGTGTAGAGGAAAGGGGATTGAACGACGGAGGCGGTAGAAGAGGAGGAGGTGGAGGAGACAGAGGAAATGGAGGATGCACTGGAAGACATGTTGGTAGTAGCTGTTTAAGTTGCTGCTGTCGTTCAGGCTGACTTGATCCTCTTTTTATACTCTGCTAGCAGCTCCGCTGCCGATTTCAGTTCTGACTCAGGGAGCCACGTTCGTTCTGAGTCTGGGTATCCTACCCAAGTCACTAGGTATTTTCGGCGAGATCCGGTTCCCTTGTGCTGGATGATCACTTCTACTTCATAATGTTCCTCCCCATCGATAAGATCTGGGGGTGGTTCAGTATAATTCGGACCATGTACCTCCGTTTCAAGGTAGGATACAAGTTCCGAGGCATGAAACACGGGGTGAACCTTCCAAGCTGTCGGGAGTTGGAGCTTGAAGGTTATGGGGGACAAGACTTCTATGACCTTAAACGGTCCGTAACGTTTTGGGGCGAGTTTCTTGGTGAGCTGTGTAAGGAGATGGTTGGCTGATAACCAGACCTTATCTCCCACCTTCCAGGGTGATATTTCTGCCCATGGGTTCGGTCAGACATATGCTGTTGGGCGAGGCTGTGGCAGGCGAGGGCTTCTTCGCGGATCTTGTGGAGTGAGTTGACTTGTTCTTCTGCGGTTGGAAGGTTGGAGTCGGGAAAAGCCTGAGGGATGTTTCGGGGTTCGTATCCCATCATCAGGAAAAAAGGGGGAGGCGTTTCGGGCACTGTGTCTCTGGGAGTTATGAACAAATTCGGCAAGAGGGAGATGGTTTGCCCATTCGGTCGGGGTTGTCCTGCAATAAATCTGAAGGTACGTTTCTAATTCTTGGTTTAACCGTTCCGTTTGCCCGTCTGTTTGAGGGTGGTAGGCTGTACTTAGCGCTACCTGATAGTCCAAGAGTTTTCCGAGTTCTTTGGCAAGCTTCGAGGCGAATTGGGGACCTCGGTCCGAGATAATTTTATCATAGAGTCCGAAACGTTTGAAAACATTTTTGTGGAAAAGATGAGCCACGCCTTTGGCTGTTATCGTTTTCTTGCAAGGTGAGAGAATTACCCCCTTCGTAAGCCCATGATCGACCATGACCATGACAGAATCATAGCCGTTGGAGAGGGGGAGGTCTGTGATAAGATCAACAGAAACCTGCGAGAAGGGGCGGGTCGCAGAGGAGGGGATAGGGGTCAGCAGAGGGGTCGTCGGGTGTGTGATAACCTTCATCTGCTGGCATAGTGCACAGCCTTCGACGTACTTCCTAACATAGGTACCCATACCGGGCCACCAATAGGCCTTCTTCACGTTCCATTCAGTGGTAGAACGGCCGGGGTGTCCGGCAGTGGGGTGATCATGGTGGAGTTGGAGGATATGTTTACGGAGATCCGCAGGGACATAAGCACGATCCTTGTAAAACAACACTCCATCAGTGAAACGCCAATCGGAGAGGGCGGATTTCATAGGGGGAGCGCAGACACTGTTCAGGGCTTGAAGGGCTGTCTGGATCGTCAGATCGTCGGTGGATTCCGTTAGCTTCTGAAATTCTTCGGCTAACTCCATGTCGATCATTTTGATAAACAATGAGTCAGGGAGGAGGATTTGATCTTCGTTGTCAAGATCTATATCTGATGTGATATGATCGGGGCGCCGGGATAAGGCATCCGGCGCAGCAAGCTTCGTTCCGGGTACATGGTGAAACGTCAAATCAAAGTCACAGAGGGTCAATTGCCAACGAGCTTGTCGTCGCGTGAGCTTCTGAGTGGACCGGAAATAGAGAAGGTTCTTATGGTCTGTGAAGATGATAACTGGGTGCGGGTTCCCTTCGAGGAAGTGCCGCCATTCCTTGAGTGCACGAATGACTGCAAGAAGTTCGCGATCATAGATCTGGTAGTTTCGTTCTGCTGGGTTGAGGGATTGGGAGAGGTATCCGCAGGGGTGATAGGATCCATTTTCATCAGTCTGTAGGAGTACTGCTCCTGTTGCATGTAGTGACGCATCTGTGGCAAGGGCGAATTGGCGCGTAGGATCGGGATTGCGTAGAACTGGTTCTGAAAGGAAACATTGTTTTAGCTTCTGAAAAGCAGTTTCGCACGGGGGATTCCAGGTAAAAGGAACATCTTTCTTCGTGAGGTCCAGGAGGGGTCGGGTGATGTCCGAATAATGGGAAATGAAGTGCCGGTAGAAGTTGCAAAATCCGAGGAATGATCTAACGTCTTTGACGGAGGATGGGGTTTGCCATTCGCTGATGCCTTTGAGCTTGGCGGGATCCATGGCGACTTGTCCGGGGCGAATAATCATACCGAGGTATTCAACTTCTTGAGCATCGAAGGTACATTTCTCTGGTTTGAGGAAGAGGGATTCTCTCCTTAACATTTCCAGCACTCTTCTAGTGCGTTCCTTCTGTTCTTCTAGGGTTTCTGAGAATATAAGGATGTCGTCCATGTAGACGATTAGCCATCCTTCGTTAATTTCCTTGGCAAAGGTCTGATTCATATAGGCCTGGAATGTGGCTGGTGAATTACACAGGCCAAAGAACATAACCTTTGGTTCGAATAATCCAAAAGAGGTTGAGAACGCGGCCTTCCACCTATCGTCGGGATGAATCAAGATATTGTTGTAACCCGAGCGTACATCCACCTTGGTGAAGTACTTAGCATCTCGGAGTTTGGCAATAAGTGGTGGAATAAGGGGGAGGGGGTAAGCGTTCTTGACCGTCCATTCGTTGATGTACCGGTAGTCTTGGCAAGGTCGCAGGGAACCATCCTTCTTTCCTACGAAGAAGAATCCTGATGCCTGGGGAGATTTTGATGGTTGGATAAAATCTTTCTTGAGGTGTTCATCTAAGAAAGCCTTAACAGCTTCGGTCTCTTTTGGGGATAGGGGGTAGGCACGAGATGATTTAGGGATAAAGCCATCTTTAGTGTCGATTCTGTGGTCAATGCCGAGTCGAGAGGGGGGCAGTTTGTTAAGCCCGTCTTTTGCGAAGATATCTGCAAAATCATGGAGGTACTTGGGTACTAACTCCTCGAACGGTTTTCTTCTTCAGCTCGGTGGCTTTCTCCTTGGCGAATTCTTGGGCCTTATTACTCGTCTTCGTATATTCCTCCTCTGAGCGGCGAGTATCCAGATATTCCTCAGAGGGAAAGGGGTTTTCTTCAATTGTTCTTTCTTTGAGGTTCCGTCGCGAGTGAGAGGGGTGTTGAACGAGAGATTTTCGATAAGCCGAACATTGGTTCCATCAGGGGCGTATTCGATAAGGATTTCGTCATCTTGCAATGGGTAGGTTGCGAGTTCCTCTACTTTGGGTGCCATCTGGCCAACCCAAACATCTTCTTTGGTGTCCATGTTGAGGAAATTCTCCGAGGGGGGCTGCCCCACCGTCTTCCTCGTCTTCTTCCGGCTAGGGGCTTCTCCCTCAATCGACTTCTTGGCCAAAGCGGGTCCTTCCGCAGTCTTCTCGGCATTGGTTAAAGCTTTAGGCTTAAGGGCTTCTTTAATTTCTTCAAGAATAGGCGTTAGAGTGCGCTTCTTCTTCGTTTTTCTTCTTTTTTCGGATCTGTTCTAAGCAATGATTAGCATCCTTGGATAGGGTTTTGAGCGGTGTGAATGGCGCTTCTTCTTCTTCTTCAATGGTCGATTTCCTTCCCCTAAAGAGGTAAGGGGGGACACCTTCGGATCGGCGCTGTTCATTAATTTCGTCTTCTACTTCCCTAGATCGTTCGGTGGGAGGAATCGAAATTGTATCATTGGCCCAGGACATGACAAATGAATATCTGAGGGTGCTATACAATATATTACATTAGATGGGAGGGTTGAGGTGAATTATAATTATAGACATAACAATGCTGAGCTAGTTGAATATCATCCAAATTAGAGGAGGCAATAATTTAAAGTTACTGAGCTCCTGCAGCAGTGGGTGCTCTCGTGACATGAACTTTAATGGCACTTGAGTTATCTCGTAGCATGTGGAACCTGGTGTGCAAAGCTTGTGTTGCCCTACGAGATGCCAGCCGGAGGTTCCGACCACCAAAATTTGAGTGAAGCATACCGAGTTCCAAGACCTGGGTCTTGACAAATGAAGATCTAATTTCCAGCACAATTCCAATCATCTGGTATTTCATTTAGCAATGGGTGATAATACATCTTTGACAGCCAACATCATCCAAGGCTCCTTTATCTGATCCTCGCTATCTCCAGCAACCAAATGTGAAACCCTAAGTTCCGACCAAACCCTAAGTTCTGACTACCAAAATTCAAATCAGGCTTACCAAGCTCCAGGACCCGGGTCTCAGAACATAAATATCTGATATCCAGGACACTTGCAATCATCTGGTATTTGTTAAGGTCGTACTCAAAGGATATCGGATCCGAAGGGCTTCGGCCTCAGCTCATATGCTGTGCCCCTTTCCCGAGTATAGCCCTTATTTCAGAATACTATACTTATCGTATCCGAAGGTCTGGACGACTATCATATGATATCCGGATGTAGAGACAAGTATCGTATTCCTATCCAAAGATAAGGAATAGTATCGTATACTTATCCAGATGGCGTCTGGATATCGGACGGAAGTATAAAGGCTAGTCTAGACAAGTCTAAGACTAGAAACTAACAGAGTATTGACTATCCGAAGATAGAGGCGGATGCATTAGACTTATCAGATACAATCCTTAAGTCTCGGAGGGTGACAAGAGTTGATAAGACTCAAGTCTGGATAACATAATGAGGACAATCTAAGATGATATTCGAACTGGGGGTGCTATAGGACATATACAAGAGTTTATATACGATAGAACTACACGAGAGGCTATGTACAAAGTATCGCAATGTATAAGCAACGCTTATTAGAAGTCAAACATAAGCCAGAAGTTAATCACAGGTGAACGGATCAGTAAACATAGCCAGAAGTGGACATAACTGATATACCGGAAGGGAGGATATACTAAATGGAGGAAATAAGCAGTGTTTAACGTTATATGAACAGGATATGAATGAAGAAGCTTATCGTGACGGATCCGGTACAGATCTGTAGATTGGATCTGATTGGATCTGACATCTGGAACTTCGGATGAGAAGTGTGAATGTATGGGATATGACACCCAAGCCACTAACTAGAACAAGCAGCTTCGACTTGAGAAAACCTTCCTTGAGGTCATCACTGTTGACTCGATGGTTTCTCATATATGAACAAAGGCAAGAGTTTTCTGATACAATATATTCTGAAGTTCTGTCCCGAATGCCGGCTTTAACACTAGACCAGCATCAGTGTCTTTGATAGTCAGAAGGGTCGATACTCATCTGTCTTGACCCCAGTCCCACTCAGCAGGGCAGAGTAACTTCCCACAGATATCACTTGCAAATCCACGTAAATACTTATCATTTGACTTGATTAGAGGAGACGGACAGAACTCTTGATTTACCCAGCCGGCGACAAGCTCTTTGAGGCTGGAGGTTGTCATCACTGTGAGCTGCATCTGCTCCTTTCTTGAGCTATAAAATGGGTAGCATGCAGCGCGCGAGTTCATTAAGAAAAATGCAGGCCTTTCTTAACATATCTTCCGAATCTTCGTGGTCAAGGTTCCCAAGGTTCTCATGTACCCATAGCAGCACCTGTGCGAGTTCAATGTAGCCATCTGCAAGTGATCTTGCCTGTCATATAAAAACCCTGACGACTTACTCTGCGGTTGCTTCCGGCGAGCGGAACTCACACTTGCGATCAAGTCTTCCAAGCTGTGGTAAAGGGCAACCAGTCAACGAATTGCCCTACCTTGTGCAACATAGAAGGTTGTCTTTCTTCAAAAAAATCAACACTAGTGTAAGTGTGGAAAACAAAACAATATGCTTACCTCTGCTTGCCTCCTCTCTCTTGCTGCATCGTCTCGAGTTCTTCTTCCAAGGCAGCAATGCACATTTAGCCCTTGCTTTGGAAGATGTAGGCATGGGTTGAGACGAATCTGGGTGTACCACAGGTTGAACTCCTGCGGAACCCAATTCATCATCAGATGAAGGGTCATCAGTAGAGGCGAGGGATGTCTGAGTCATCATGGGGTAGAATGAAAGGGGAGGTGAAGGAAGGGCAAAGGGGGGGGGGTAAAGGAAGGGCGGGTGAAGTGAGAGAGTGGGTCAAAGGAAGGGCAAGGTGGGGTGAAAACAAGGCAAAGTGAGACGACGGAAGAA